>CAWUFW010006793.1:1025604-1098809 GCA_963921515.1 Calotriton arnoldi | reverse complement strand
CCCAGATACTGTAATTGACCCACCCACTGATTCAGACCCATTAGCTCCTAGAGCCAATCTAAGATCATCTGCTGTCAGCAGATCTATCAGGTGTAGGGTTGAGGGACTCTGTCCTAGCCTCAGGTGTCTTTCAACACACATGGCTCTCAAGTCAGAGAAAGCCATGTCCTTATACTGAGGCTGAGTGGATCCACTGGTTCCACCCTTTAAGGACATTCTAGTGTTGTGCAGTGTTGTACTACCTACACTAGTTTGTGGCCTACTGATACTAGCTTGAGCTATAGGAGGTGGATTCTAATGCTGAATCCACCTTAGCGATAATGCGAGAATATCGCTGCTTTTCCAGCGATATTCTCACATTTTACCGCTATCGCTGGAAATTTTATCGCTATGGAGATAAACCTTGTTAATAGGGTGTTATCTCATCGATATTTTCCAGCGATAGGCGGCGATAACCAAAGTCGCGCTAAGCGCGGTTAGCGATAAATATCGCTATTCCTTGCTAATATGCCCCTAAATCCTAAATTTTGCTCACAAAAATATCATCTAATTAGAGTTAATAAAAGAGAATATATGCCCATTGGGACAATATTTTTGTAAACAATATATAGGACACTATATTGTAACACACAACCATCCTTAGCATGTTGGTTGCCTACCTTATATAATCAGTGGAAAATACAATGGGCATTCCTTCATGCATCCATCCCTCATTCCCTGCCTTCCCTTATTCCCTAACCTTTCCCCCAATCTTTATTCCTGTACACCCTTCCATTCTCTTCCAAATCTGACTTCCTTCATGCTTACTTTTCCCTGCTGCATCTCCATTTTCCCCTTCCGCTGCTATCTCCCCTTTTCTTTTTTTCACTCATTGCAACCCTCTCTCTCTCTTTCCTGTCTCTCTAACCTTTCTTTTCCTTTCACTAATTCCCCTCACAACTGCCTTCTCCCTCCATCTTTCCCTTCTGACTACTTACTTCTCCCCAACCTTCCATTCCATACCTCCTTTCTGTGCTGTTTACCTACTTCTGTGCCTACCCTCATTCCTATGATCTTCCCTCTGCCATCCTTTTGTCCTTTGATCCCACCACCATCTCCTCCCCCTCCTCCCCCATACCTGTGGCTCCCCTCCTTCTCTTGGCTCTGTGTAAATTACATATTTTTAAAAAAGGCTGGACATGTGACTGTAATTCGGGACCAATATATAAAACGGAAAGACAGATGGAATGACACAGACAGCTTAGATTGCCATCACACAACAGGGACTGCGAGAAAGCCTTACTCTTTTCTTATCCTATGAAGTGTCATAAAGTGTTCTTTCTATGAAAATAAAAAACGACATAAATAGGACGATAGCACTTTTACCAATGACAGTTTCTTAATTGCTGAACATCTGTGCAAATAACCACACCGCCATAAAGTGATGATATGTTTCCTGCTTTTCTGTGTGTTTTATTTTTGGGAGCTGCATCTTGCCCATTTTGCGGGGGAATGGGACTTTTAAAGACAACCTTAAATTGAGTATCTTGTAAAAAATGGTGCCGTCTGTCCCCACTGACTGGATTTTCAAATAAGACAAATAACATGACTCAAGCAGTTTACAGGCCAAACTCGCTGTGGAATCAATCGGGAAGGGTCGACTCGAAACCCAGAAAAGAAAAAGCATCAATTGGACCCCAAGAAACGTATTACTCTGCCTTCATCTCCGGATAGTTGATGCACGAACAGTTCAAAGCTAGCATTATTTTTCTACACATTGGAGGCATGGCTTCCATTGTGTTAGAAGGGAAAGTCAAGGCTCGAGAATCCAAGACCATTTCATAGTTTTATTTTTTATTCTGTAACTATCTATTCATTCAGAGATTCAGCCCCACCACCGCTCCCTCAGCATACCTGCTGGCGATCTGGTCTCCGTTTTTGCTTTCCTCTAGCCTCTTCTTGCAGGGGACAGAACCTATGGGTGATTTGAGGATGGAGTTTCAATCCTCGGAACCAAGCAGCCTCAGGCTACCCCGACTGCTGCAGCGCTCCGCCGGCCAAGCCCCAATGAGACCCGATTTTCACAGGCACCTTTGTAAAAAGCACGGCCTTTTTTAACAAGCATTTGCAATGCAATAGGTCTCGCTTTTACGCGAGTTTAAGCTATTGGCATTGTAAATGACAATCCCTTTTATTTATGCTATAAAACCAAAACATAAATAAAAGGCATTTTCATTTACAATGCCAATATCTCGAACTCGCATAAATGCGAGAACTATAGCATTGCAAAGGCTTTCTTTCACTCGCTAAGATTGCCCCTAAGCTCCGCCCCCTCATGCGAGGGAGGGAGAGGGCCAAAAGAGGAGGCGAGCGTGGACCGGCTGAGGGGAGGGAGTGGGCAGCAAAGAAGCCGAAGCTGCTCCTGGTTCAGTGCGGTGTCCCTGAAACGGGCACCGCACTTATTATGAAAGTTTAAAAAAAAAGAGAGAGTGTGGCGCCCGCTTTAGGGACACCGCGCTCAGTATTAAAGTTAAAAAAAATGCAACAGAGCGCGGTGCCCTTAAGCGGGCACTGCACTCTGTATTAAAGTAAATAAAAAAATAAAAATGCAACCGAGCACGGTGTTCCTGAAGCGGGCGCTGCGCTCAGCATACAGATACAAAAAAAAAAAGCAGCCGCCATTGTCCCCAGTATTATTAAATAAAATAGTCTTCACCCACTTACAAGGCAGACCGTAAAAGGTCCAGTCGTTATGGGCAGTAACTAAAGGAGACAAGGTGGTACCAAGGAGAGACTAACAAGCCTTTTTACGAATCAGAAGCCAGCATTTAAGAAGTACAATGACACAAGCCAATGACAAATATGGGAGGAGAGTGGGCGGGGCTTCCACTGCACACCCTAATACAGCATACCTCGCAGAGCGAGCAGTGCATGCGCCGCTGCCGCTAGGCTCGACCTAAAAGAGCTGCGGGCAATGCTGACATGCAAGAAGAAATAAGGGGGTGACCAGCCACCATCTGAAAGAGGAGATAGTGACAGGGCTGCAGCAGTACCACACTGTGTGTGCATATGTGGCTGGAGGTTTTGTGTTGGGTATGCTCTGCTTGGGATAGATATGCCAGTTTGAAAATAGTAACAAAGTATGTTTTTGCACGACACAAAAAGAAACAGGACAGAGACAAAAACATGCCATTTTCCACAGAAACCAGCTTGGAAAGTCAGTGTGGAAAATGGACTTGTCTCTATCACTTCAGCTATTTTGTGCACTTATTGCAATCACTTAAGCATACTAACTTCCCCAATTCACATTTAAATGGTTATGCCAACAAAGTATTTTTGTGCTGTACTGCAAAATGTAGGTTCTCCCAGTACTGTGCCACCACACTTTAAGCTATCAGGCCAGGTCCTACAAATCTGTCTCCATTCTGTTTCTTCACATATCCTGGTGGAAAATTGGCAGGGTTCTTTGACCCACAATCACAGTTCATCCCAATGCATCTCAAGTCCTTCAGGGGCTCAAGCAATCAATTGGCCAAGTGCCCAGAGCAGAGCCCAGTGCCCAGAGCAGAGCCCAGTGCCCAGAGCAGAGCCCAGTGCCCAGTACCCAGTGCCCAGAGCAGAGCGCAGTGCCCAGAGCAGAGCGCAGTGCCCAGAGCAGAGCGCAGTGCCCAGAGCAGAGCGCAGTGCCCAGAGCAGAGCGCAGTGCCTAGTGCCCAGAGCAGAGCGCAGTGCCCAGAGCCAGTGCCCAGAGCGCAGTGCCCAGAGCAGAGCGCCAGAGTAGAGAACACAATTTAAAGGCCTGTTTACAGAAAGCTAGGACTTGTGGAACAATACAAGGAGCGATGGTGAACAAGGTTTGTTCTCCGGGAGCGACAAAAACATGCTGGACAGCCTAAAACAGAGCCAAGAAGTAGAAAGTCAGAAAATGTGAGTTACAAAACACAGTGCCAATAGTAAGCAATTGGAAGAATGTATTGGCAGAGAAGCTTTACAAATGCCCACAAGAGTCTTTTTGTACCCAGACAGCTGGGCTGTCTGGTATGCTTCAACCTACAAATGATAGCACTTTGAGCAGCCTCTAAGAATCTGGGCCATGGGCTACATAAAAAGGTAAAAATAAGAGGTAGGGGCTTCTATAAGAAAAGTGATGTCCCCTTCAGACATGAGGTCTGAAGCTTCAGGAGACTACAATAAACCTAACCCTCCAAGCTGGCTTTTACAATCCATGGGTGTATTTGAACATTGCACAGTTTGTTACCAGGTACCTTAAAGCAGCGCTCTTGCTGTCCCTCTGGCAAAATATTCTAGATTATGCAAAAGAATGAGTCAACAAAGTGCAGAACTATTACACAACTCAGGATTCTACTCACGGTGGTGGACTCACTGGATATTTTTAACAGAAACGTGCCTAACATATTTAGGCTCTGTATTAGTAATGGAATTTGTGGAAAGTCCTGCCCACAATCTAACAGAACACAGAAATTCCTCCTCACCGAGACTATGACGAATCTATTATTGATACTAGCATCTGCAAAACTGGCTCTGCAGCTCGAGAACAGGTTTCTGCATAAAATCTTTCACACAAGCCAAGAAAAGACTAAGGGGCACATGCATCAAAGGTTTTTGCGATCGCAAACGGTGCGAATCGCAAAAATCGGCCGTTTGCGATCGCAAATTGGCCTTTGGAGATGCATGAAAGTGTTTCCTATGCGCAATTTAAGAATTCGCAATTAATTGCGAATTCCTAAATTGCGATTGCATTTAAGGAATCGCAATTTGCGATTCCTTAAATGCAATGCTAGAAGCACTTTCAAATAGCGATTTCGCTATTTGGGACCGCAAATTACAGACAAATCAAACTTGTCTGTAATTTGCAAAACCTTCGAAAAATGCTCTAAAATGCATTTTTTAAGTTTTAGGTTACACACACACATGCCCATGGGGCATGTGTGTGCGCAACATGGGTGCACATCACAATTTCAGGGTGCAACAGGGTGTTATTTTGACACCCTGGCACCCTTGAAATTGCATTCTCAATTTGCGATTCTCTAATTGCGAATCGCTAATTGAGAATGTCTTCCCATTCATTCCTATGGGCCTCTAGGCCCATAGGAATTAATGGGGAGGTATTCCTTAATTGCGACTCGCAATTAGCGAGTCGCAATTAAGGAATGTTTAGGAATCGCTATTTTTATAGCGATTCCTACATGCATAGGCTTTTGCGATTCCTTAATTGCGATTCCTTAATAATCGCAATTAAGGAATCGCAAAAGTTTACCTTGATGCATGTGCCCCTAAGACTCCGGGTCCACTTTTCAACGTGTGCGCTTTTTCTTTTTCAGCTCAGTGCCTTAACCGGGTAACTTCGAAATCCGAAGTTGCAGAAAACAAAACAGTCCACACAGAGTGTGGCGGACGAGAAGAACGATATTAAAGTTCAAAATAATCCATGATCTTATCCAATAGCTCATAGAGACAAATGCTTGGAGAACTTCCAATGAGTTTGTTAATGGCAGTTGGCCATACACAGCTTTGTGAACACATTAATCAGAGAAACGGTCACTGTCGGGGATGCTGTACATTATCCTTAGACCTGCCAGTAGCTCCGAAGAGAACCAGCATTTCAACGGAGAACAATGTTTGCAATTTGATATCCTCTTCCAGTGAACGATGCAGCTTTCTTCAGAACATAGTTTACTTAACTTGTGGTCCATTGGCTATGTCACCACATTAGCCATGTCACCACATTGGCCATGTCACCACAGCTTTGTGCAAACTGCTGACGGCAGCCCCTGGTGACCGCTTCCTGCCTCCTGCCTCCCTGAAGCTGGACTTGTAGATGAACATAAGCGCTGGGGCGCCTTCAAAGATACGCGCCCACAGGCGTTGCGCTCACCAGTAGTTTGGGCGGGGCCGGCACACCTGTAGCAAGAGTTGTTGCCGGTTGAGGAGTGGTCCCAGTTTCTGTGAACAAAGGGATGTGGTTTAGCAAAGACGAGCAATGCCGTTTTGTTTTCTGCGCGTGTAAAAAACACCTCAGTTTGTGGTCTTGTCTCAGAGCCCTTTTCTGATACCCTGCACCGTTCAGTGTGTGTTCTCCAGTAGGGATGTTGCTCGTCGCGGGTAAGCGCCACCCGTATTGTAGGGAAGTGCATAGTGTGGCGAGGAAAGGGATGGGAGACCAGGGCAGGGAGCTTGACAACCAGTGCCTAGTGTGTGACAGTGATTGCTGGTGCCGGGCACTGATATTTATTTTAAGGGGCACCGACTTATTTTTCATCATCTGACGTTAACCCAGAGCAAGAGAAAGAAGGCAAAAAAAGGAAAAAAAGAAGAAAATAGGAAAAAAGTAGCAATTGGAAACGGCAGGGAAGCACAGGACTCGCCACAGTGAGACAAGAAATGTAGGGTAACGGAAGAAAGAGGCATAAGGTGGAATCAAGATCAGGCAGTGATGGTGGCAGGCTCTTTAAACAAGCACGGAGGAGCGGGGGCGAGCGGCGCGGCAGCCTGCAAAGCAGTCCCAAAACGCTTGTGCGTCGTGGCTGGCCTTTGGATGAGTACGCGCGGCAGACATGTGTTTCCACTTATCGCGCCCGCGTCTGGGCACGATAATTGGAAACACATGTTTGCCGCGCGTACCATCTCAAAAAGGCCAGCCACGGCGCTACGGCGTTTCTTGGACTGCTTTGAAAACTCACTTACATTAAGTCTTCGCCTCTAAGCAGCGCTTGCGCGCTACTCGAGGCTCGACCTAAAAAGGGCTGATTTTGCAATTGGTTGGCAAATTGCGAAATCCTGGAGGAAGGTCTGATATATATATATATATATATATATATATATATATATTGTTTTAAATAAAGGCACCTTTCCTGTATTCCCCCTTGAGTCCCCTCCAGTTGCTTCACCAAAAGAGACTGTTCTTGTCGTATTTTGCGCCCTGCCCTTGGCGCATTGGGGCACCCGCTCAACAAGAGTCTGGAACATTATGGGCAAACTTTGTGGCTTCTTCCAAGGGATTGGATCGTTTTCCAGACCGCCGCATCCAACGAAAATTACGGCACAGCTGCAGCCGCAGCTCATGACTTCATGGGGAGATTAGAGTATTGCATGGACGTCTCAGTGCAGAACGGACATTGGGTAATGCGGCTGAGCATTGGGGACACAGGACGGGACTTTGTTTTAACTGCAGTGCTATGTGCTTGTCAACTGCGGTTCCTCTTTCAAATAGCTCCGTACCATTACTTCCAGTGCTCACTATGAGATTAAGCCATGGCGGGATACTTACCCGACTAGTCAGGTGCCTGCTGGGAATTGTGGTTCGCCGATGCGAACTGCAGTGAGGTTCAACCAATCGATATGGCTCAGCTGGACTGCGGCAATTAACGCGGGAGCAATTTGCATATATAAAGAAGGAGGTTAGCGGGACATTTCACTGAAATATGGCATTTGATAAAGGCATTGCGCCGAAATGCGTCATGCCATTGTTTTAAATAAAGGCACCTTTCCTGTATTCCCCGTTGAGTCCCCTCCAGTTGCTTCACCAGAAGAGACTGTTCTTGTAGTATTTTGCAACCTGCCCTTGGCGCATTGGGGGACCAGCTCAACAAGAGTCTGGAACATTATGGGCAAACTTTGTGGCTTCTTCCAAGGGATTGGATCGTTTTCCAGACCACCGCATCCAACGAAAATTACGGCGCAGCTGCAGCCGCAGCTCATGACTTCATGGGGAGATTAGAGTATTGCATGGACGTCTCAGCGCAGAACAGACATTGGGTAATGCGGCTGAGCGTTGGGGACACAGGACGGGACTTTGTTTTAACTGCAGTGCTATGTGCTTGTCAACTGCGGTTCCTCTTTCAAATAGCTCCGTACCATTACTTCCAGTGCTCACTATGAGATTAAGCCATGGCGGGATACTTACCCGACTAGTCAGGTGCCTGCTGGGAATTGTGGTTCGCCGATGCGAACTGCAGTGAGGTTCAACCAATCGATATGGCTCAGCTGGACTGTGGCAATTAACGCGGGAGCAATTTGCATATATAAAGAAGGAGGTTGGCGGGACATTTCACTGAAATATGGCATTTGATAAAGGCATTGCGCCGAATTGCGTCATGCCATTGTTTTAAATAAAGGCACCTTTCCTGTATTCCCCGTTGAGCCCCCTCCAGTTGCTTCACCAGAAGAGACTGTTCTTGTCTTATTTTGCGCCCTGCCCTTGGCGCATTGGGGGACCCGCTCAACAAGAGTCTGGAACATTATGGACAAACTTTGTGGCTTCTTCCAGGGGATTGGATCGTCTGTAGCTGAAACCAGTTCTGTGCAGCTTTGGAGCACTCTGTGTACATGACTCCTTCTTTCCTTTCAGAATGTGGGGCAGGGTACTCAGACGCCCGCAGGAGGTGGAGCCAGCATTGTGGCAGGCAGGCACAGCCCTATTCAGACCCAGATGCAACTCCTCCCTCCACTCTGGATGCAGATCTCTCTATTCAGCCCTGGGCTGCCTCACCCTGTCTCCTGCGGCCACCCCCAGCCCCTGTCACGCACAAACCAGACACACAATACACAAGCTGGCAGAGGCAGGCTGGATAGTTAGGCAAGAAAATACCCACTTTCTAAAAGTGGTATTTTCAAACACAGAATGTTAAAACCAACTTCACTAAAAGATGTATTTTATCATTCTGAGTTCAGGCATACTAAACTCGAATTTCTACCTAGTTCCCTGAGTCAGTTTAGGATTATAAGATGTTATAATCAAACTGCCCATTCTGGCCTATGGGGAACAGGTAGCCTTACAATAGTAAAAAACGAAAATGGCTGTAATTCACTATTAGGACATGCCACACACACCAGGCATGTCCCACCTTATCCTTACAATGCACCCTGCCCGTAGGCCTGCCATAGGGGTGTCTGATATAAAGAGAAGGGAAGGTTTGGGGACTGGTAGGTGGGTGCACTTACCAAGTCGACATGGCAGTCACAGACTGCAAACAGGCTCTGCAATGGCAGGCCTGACACACACTTTACAAGCTACTTCTGTGGGTGGCACATCCAGTGCTGCAAGCCCACCAGCAGCATTTGATTTACAAGCCCTGGGCACACTCAGTGCACTGTACTAGGGTCTGACAGTAATTCAAATAAGCCAAACATGGAGTCACTAATTCACATCACAATTTACAATAGGGAGCACTTGCACTTTGGCACTGATTAGCAGTGGCAAAGTACCCATGAGCATCTAGTCCAGCAAAAACATATCGACAACAGTGGAGGCATTATGAAAAAATGGAAGGGAGACCCACGCCAAGGATGCCAGGTCTAACACATGTCCCCTCCAGCTGAAATGTGGGGAGAACTATCCTACCCCTAGGGAGTTCTCATCACTAAAGGCGGAAAAATCTGGACAGACCATCAGCATTGGCGTGTTCTGTACCAGGGCGGTGTTCCACCGTAAAGTCCATCCCTGTAGGGAAATGGACCACCTCAACAGCTTTGGATTCTCACCCCTCATCTGCATCAACCATCTGAGGGGCCTGTGGTCTGTCTGAACCCGGAAGTGAGTCCCAAACAGGTATGGTCTCAGCTTCTTCAGTGCCCAGACCACAGCAAATGCCTCACGCTCAATAGCACTCCATCTCTGTTCCTGGGGAAGTAACCTCCTACTGATGAAGGCTACAGGTTGGTCTAGGCGCTCATTGATCTGTGATAGAACAGCCCCTACACCATGCTCTGAAGCGTCCATCTGAACAATGAACTCATTGGAGAAGTTGGGTGCCTGGAGCACAGGCACCATGCACATGGCAGTCTTCAAGGTGTCAAAAGCTTTTTGACAGGCGTCAGTCCAAATCACTTTCCTGGTCTGCTTCTTGGAAGTCAGCTCTGTCAAGGGGGCAACAATGCTGCCATACCCCTTGACGAATCTCCTGTAATACCCGGTGAGTCCTAGGAAGGCTCTCACCTCTGTCTGGGTCTTGGGGGCTCCCAAGCCAGAATGGTATCAATTTTCGGTTGGAGGGGTGCCACCTGGCCGCTCCCAACCTGGTGTCCCAAGTACACCACAGAACCCTGCCCAATCTGGCACTTACTTGCCTTGATTGTGAGGCCTGCCCTCCGCAGCGCCATCAACACTTCCCAGAGGTGGTGCAGATGTTCCTCCCAACTGGCACTGAACACTGCGATGTCAACCAGGTAGGCGGCACTGAAATCCTCCAGTCCAACCAACACCTGGTTGACCAACCTCTGAAAGGTGGCAGGAGCATTCTTCATCCCAAAGGGCATCACCCGGAACTGGTAGTGCCCATCTGGTGTGGAGAATGCTGACCTCTCTTTTGCCCCATCAGTCAAGGCGATCTGCCAGTACCCAGACGTTAAGTCAAACGTGCTGAGGTACCGGGCAGCCCCTAACCGATCTATGAGCTCATCAGCTCTGGGGATGGGGTGGGCGTCAGTCCTGGTGACGGATTTGAGTCCCCTGTAGTCCACACAGAACTGGAGTTCTGATGTGGCAGCCTTTGGAACCAAGACCACTGGGCTGGCCCAAGGGCTGTTAGAGGACTCAATCACCCCTAGCGCAAACATCTTGGAGACCTCCTCCTTGATGCAGGCTCTGACCCTGTCAGTCACCCTGTAAGCCTTGTGCTTCACAGGAAGACTGTCCCCAGTGTCCACATCATGGACGCACCAATGAGTGACACTGGGAACCAGGGAGAACAGGTCTGGGAATTGTCCCAACAGCTGGCGACAGTCACCCTGCTGCTCAGGTGTGAGAGAGGTAGAGAGGTTTACTCCCTCCACTGATCCATCTTGCTCTCGGGCTGACAGGAGATCAGGAAGAGGCTCGGTCTCCTCCTCCATCCCATCATCTGTAGCTAAGAGCATGCCCACTTGGGACCTCTCCAAGTGGGGCTTTAGGCGGTTCACATGCAGGACCCGCAAGGGGTTCCTGGGAGACTGCAAGTCCACCAAGTAGGTAACTGGACTCTTGCGCTCCACCACCGTGAAAGGTCCGGTCCACCTGTCCTGGAGCGCACAAGGCTCCACAGGGGCCATGACCCACACTTTCTGACCAGGCTGTAGCTCGACCAGAGTGGCATTCTGGTCATACCACCGCTTCATCTCCTCCTGGCTGGCTTCCAGATTTGCCTCAGCAAGCTCTCTGAAATGCCTAGTCTGGTTCCTGAAGGCCAGCATGTAACTGTATACATCCTGGGGAGGTTTCCTGGGAGATTGCTCCCAGCCTTCCTTGACCAAACTCAGAGGTCCTCACAACGGGTGTCCATAGAGGAGCTCAAAGGGGCTGAACCCTAGAGACTTCTGTGGCACCTCCCAGTATGCAAACAACAGGCAAGGTAAGAGGACGTCCCATGTACGCCTCATGGGTTCTTCCAGACCCATAATCATGCCCTTGAGGGTCCGGTTGAATCTCTCAACCAGCCCATTTCCTTGAGGGTGGTAAGGAGTGGTGAACTTGTAAGTTACACCGCACTCCTGCCACAGGGACTTCATGTACTTGGACACGAAGTTGGTACCTCTGTCAGACACCACCTCTTGAGGGAATCCTACACGTGAGAAAATTCCCATCAGTGCCCGTCCCACCATGGGGGCCATCACTGTCCTGAGAGGGATGGCTTCAGGGTACCGGGTGGCATGGTCCACCAAGACCAGGATAAACCTGTTGCCCATGGCTGTCTTGGGGTCCAGTGGCCCCACAATGTCAATACCCACCCGTTCAAAGGGGGTGCTGACCACAGGGAATGGCTGGAGAGGAGCCTTCTGCTTCCTCCCACTCTTTCCACTTGCCTGGCAAGTCTGGCATGTCCTGCAGTGAGTTGCGGCACGCCTGCGCATCTGGGGCCAATAGAAATGGGTGACAAGCCTTTCAAAGGTCTTGTCCTGCCCCAGATGTCCTGCTAACGGTACATCATGAGCCAACCCCAGTAGGAAGGCTCTGAAGGGCTGGGGTACCACCAGCACACGGGCTGACCCAGGCTCAGCAACCTTAGGCTCTGAATACAGGAGACCATTCTCCCAGTAAATCCAATGTGACCCAGACTGATCACCTGCTGCCTGGTCTGTGGCCTGTTGCCTCAGACCCACGAGAGAAGGGCATGTGTTCTGCCCCTCGGAGAACTCTTCCCTGGAGGGTCCTCCTTCTTGCTGCCAATGTGTCAGCTCAGGTAGGTCCCCCAGTTCAGCTACCTGTTCCCCTGTAGGCTCCAGGGCATCCCCCTCAGGGTCTGCCTCCTCCTGGACCGTGGGAACTTCGGGGGCTGGTTTCCCGCGCCCCCTGCCTCCTCTCTCTCTGGCAGGCACCTGGGCCTCCCTCTCAGGCTCCAGGTCCTCTTGAACACCTTTAGCTGCCATTGACCAGGTGGTCACACATGCCCAATCAGGCAAGCCCAACATTTCTAAATGCGCACTCCGCTCCACCTTAGCCCAAGGTGAGCTCTCCAAATCGATCCCTAACAAACAGTCAACAGGCATGGCTGGCCTCACAGCTACTTGAAGAGTACCCGAGATCCCCCCCCACTCAAAGGGAACCTGAGCCACCTTGCAGTGACTCTCTGTGTTGTCAGCGGCAACAACCGGATAGAATGCATCAGGGACAACCTGCTCTTTAGACACCAGGTGACACTTGACAGCTGTCACACTGGCTCCTGTGTCTCTCAGAGCCTCCACCCTATGGCCATTGATGGTCACCCACTGCCTGTATTTTTTAGTGTTATCAGGTAGCTGGGTCCTAGGGACCATCTCAGAGTCTCCTAATGAGACAAGGGAAAACACTGTGGGATCCCCCCCACCTTGGGCACCCCACTCCTCCCCCAGGGCTACACTAGCCAACTGCCGGGGGACTGCACCAGTGGGTGCTGGTTTTCCATGCACAGGGCAACGAGGATCGTTTGCCTTGTGGCCAGGGGCGCCACACTTGTAACACACCAGTGGTCCCTGGTGAACAGGGGGCCTGTCAGGGCCACTGGCTTCTTCTCAGGGGAGGCTGGGAACCTTTCCCTTGGTTCCCTTGGGGTCTACTTTGGGGCCCTTTATGGAACTCCCTCTGTTTACCCTTGTCCCCCCCACTCTTCTGCTGGGGACCCTGCCCACCCTTGGCGGAGTCTCCCACGTGACCCTTGTGGACCCGGGTACTCACCCAGCGGTCCGCCTCCTCAACAAGCTGCCTAGGGTTAGTCAGCTTACTATCAATCAGGTGCTGGCGTAGCTCAGGAAAACAATTACTGGACAAGTGCTCCCATGCAATCAAATCAAAGAGCGCCTGAAAATCAGTCGCTTTGCTACCCTTTACCCAACCATCCAAGGCTCTGCAAAAAAAGTCACATATTCAACCCAGGTACTGCCTTCAATCTTCTTACAGTTCCTGAACCTCTGCCTATAAAGCTCAGGGGTCAAACCATACCTAGTCATTAAAGCATCCTTCATGTGGCTGTATGAATTATAGACTTCAGAGGGCAAATCCAACAAGGTATCCCGCCCTTCACTCAGGAACCGCCCCCACAACCCCGCTCCCCAATCCTTCTCAGGGACCCGGTGGGAAGACATGGCTACCTCATAGGCTTTGAACCACTGCCCAATGTCATCATTTAAAAAAAGAACTCCTTCACCACATCTTTGGGAATATACACCCTAGCTTCAACAGGCACAGGCGGTACACTGCCACCAGAGGGAGTAATCTCTAAGCTTTTGGCCTTCAATTCCAACTCCCTCAAAACTTTCTCATGTTCAAACTGCATTTTCTTTTCCTCTAGGGCTAATTTCCTAGTTTGCATTTCAAATTCTAACTGCCCATTCAGCTTGAGCTTTGTCAGCTCCATTTCGTGCATCCTACTCTCTTTCCTGTCCTCAAACTCTTCTGGAGACAGACCTCTGGCAGAAACACTGCTACATACTGGGGAAGGTGGTCTTCCAGCCCCTAGACCCAATAGCCCCTACAGCTGCCCTTCTGCATTCTCAGCCCCCTCCACAGGGGCACTCCTTTATTCGACCCAGGCCCTCAGCGCCTTTTGGAGGTCCTCCTTCCTGGAGAGCCCGGTCATGGACACTTTAAACTTTTTGCAGAAATTCTTGAGCTGCTTGAGGGTGTAGCATTCTAGCCTCTCCTCTTCCCAATCACACTCAACAGAGGCTACTGATGCTGGTTTCTCCATGGTGATTAAACTTGGCAGTTGCAAAAATAGAAATTCCCAGAAAAAAATGCTATCAAAGAGTATGCGGTTGCGTTTTGGTCTGCACTCACTAAGTAGTGTTCACCAATTACTGTACATGAGTCACAGATGCAAGTCCAGAATCCTCACAGCTGACCACCAATGTTAGATTTGGGGGTCTCTAGTTGGCAGAGGTAAGTACCTTTGTCCAAATAGGGACCCTTGAGTCTAGTCAGGGAAAGTAGGTACACTCCTGAAATAACCCCTGCTCACCCTCTTGGTAGCTTGGCACGAGCAGACAGGCTTAGTTCAGAGGCAGTGTGTAAAGCATTTGTGAACACATACAGTAATCAAGGGACAACACTACAAATGGACACCACACAGGTTGTATATTTATAAAAATAGGTATACTTTATATAGATATATCACAAGACCATAAACGACAAAAATAATCCACAATGCTTAGTTCTGATCAAAAAGGCTTAATTCAAGGTTCTGTGCGAGTCGGTAGCCTCCTCCGGCTACGGCGATGTCAAGAACAAACAGAGTCTAACAAATCCAGCTGACCGTGTCGAAACGGGCCAACACAGCGTAGACAGACTCGGTCACAGTACCTTTTACTTGAAGCGGCAGGCACGGGCGTGCGAGCCGGATGGCTGTTCGTCGCGGAAGCGATGCAAAAATGGAAGCGTTGCAGGACACGTTGTCCCTCGATCCGGTGCAGGCAGTGGCTCGTTGACGTCGTCGAGATGGAGTCGGTGAGACCAGGGCCGTGCGTTGCAGGGCGAGACGGTGCTTCGAGGCAGTGCTGGCAGGTTGCAGTGTGGCGACGGAGCTGGATTCGGGAGCTGGCGTCGATCAGTCCGGACAGCGGTGCGAGTCGGGCGGTGCATCGCGAAGTGTGCGAGCGGTGCCCAACTCCGGTGCGGTCACAGGACTCGAACTCAGCAGCAGTGACCGTGTCGGTCGGACCAGTTCGATTCGGTGTAGCGAGGCGTTGCGAGGTGCGGTGCTCACAGGTTACGGTGCAGGCAACGGCTCGGTGACGGCGTCGAGACGGAGTCGGTGAGACCAAGGCCGTGCGTTGCAAGGTGCGAGCGGTGCTCGATGCGGTGCCAACAGGACACCGAGCCGGTCGTTAGAGTCGGTCACAGCTCCCTACCTCTGTAGCTACTGAAACAGAGTTTCCAGCAGCAATTCACAAAGGCTGGTGAAGTCCACTGGTCCTGGGACTTCATTACAGGGGGCAAGCTCTCTTCCAAGCCCTTGGAGATCCTTCACAAGTTGATGAAAGTAAAAGCAAAAAGTTCCATTCTCCTTTCTTTGGCAGTCAGGCAAACCACTGCAGGCCAATCCCCCAAGCAGCACTTCAGGCTTAGGGATAGTCTCTCCTCAGTTTCTTCTTGGTTCCGCTCCTCAGCAAATGTTTCTTCTTGTTCCCAAAAGTGATCTAATTTTCCTGGGGTCTGGGTGCCCCTCTTATACCCTGATTCTCTTTGTTCTCTGGAGGCAGAGAGGCCTTTGCCTAGCTGAAACCAGTTCTGTGCAGCTTTGGAGCACTCTGTGTACATGACTCCTTCTTTCCTTTCAGAATGTGGGGCAGGGTACTCAGACGCCCGGCAGGAGGTGGAGCCAGCATTGTGGCAGGCAGGCACAGCCCTATTCAGACCCAGATGCAACTCCTCCCTCCACTCTGGATGCAGATCTCTCTATTCAGCCCTGGGCTGCCTCACCCTGTCTCCTGCGGCCACCCCCAGCCCCTGTCATGCACAAACCAGACACACAATACACAAGCTGGCAGAGGCAGGCTGGATAGTTAGGCAAGAAAATACCCACTTTCTAAAAGTGGTATTTTCAAACACAGAATGTTAAAATCAACTTCACTAAAAGATGTATTTTATCATTCTGAGTTCAGGCATACTAAACTCGAATTTCTACCTAGTTCCCTGAGTCAGTTTAGGATTATAAGATGTTATAATCAAACTGCCCATTCTGGCCTATGGGGAACAGGTAGCCTTGCAATAGTGAAAAACGAAAATGGCTGTAATTCACTATAAGGACATGCCACACACACCAGGCATGTCCCACCTTATCCTTACAATGCACCCTGCCCGTAGGCCTGCCATAGGGGTGTCTGATATGAAGAGAAGGGAAGGTTTGGGGACTGGTAGGTGGGTGCACTTACCAAGTCGACATGGCAGTCACAGACTGCACACAGGCTCTGCAATGGCAGGCCTGAGACACACTTTACAAGCTACTTCTGTAGGTGGCACAACCAGTGCTGCAAGCCCACCAGCAGCATTTGATTTACAAGCCCTGGGCACACTCAGTGCACTGTACTAGGGTCTGACAGTAATTTAAATAAGCCAAACATGGAGTCACTAATTCACATCACAATTTACAATAGGGAGCACTTGCACTTTGGCACTGATTAGCAGTGGCAAAGTACCCATGAGCATCTAGTCCAGCAAAAACATATCGACAACAGTGGAGGCATTATGAAAAAATGGAAGGGAGACCCACGCCAAGGATGCCAGGTCTAACACGCGCATCCAACGAAAATTACGGCGCAGCTGGAGCCGCAGCTCATGACTTCATGGGGAGATTAGAGCATTGCATCGACGTCTCAGCGCAGAACGGACATTGGGTAATGTGGCTTAGCGTTGGGGACACAGGACGGGACTTTGTTTTAACTGCAGTGCTATGTGCTTGTCAACTGGGATTCCTCTTTCAAATAGCTCCGTACCATTACTTCCAGTGCTCACTATGAGAGTCATCAGTGATGTCATCAGTGATGTCATTTGAGATGTCATCAGTGATGTCATCAGTGATGTCACTGACCATGTCATGAATGATGTAATATGTGACGTCATCAGCAGTGCATTGCGGGGGCGCGAGTTATAGTTAGCTGAACTAACTATAACGGCCGAATTTCTCTGGTTTTGTACGAGTGAAATGTCCAACTAATCAATCAATCAATCAATCCATTTGTAAAGCACACTACTCACCCGTGAGAGTCTCAAGGCGCTGGGGGCGGGAGGGGTGCTGCTACTGCTCGAATAGCCAGGTCTTGAGAAGCCTCCTGAAGGTTAGTAGGTCCTGGGTCTGCCGTAGGAGGATGGGGAGGGTGTTCCAGGTCTTGGCGGCGAGGTGGGAGAACGATCTGCCGCCGGTGGTTGCTCTTCGGATGCGGGGGACGGTGGCGAGGGCGAGGTCGGCGGAGCGGAGCTGTCGGTTCAGGGTGTAGAAGGTGAGTCATCTGTTGAGGTATGCTGGTCCGGTATTGGGTGACCGTTCTTCTAGTTTCGGTGGGGATCCAGCTGTAGATCTTGCGGAGCATGCGGAGGGTGTTGAAGCAGGAGGATGTGATGCCGTTGACTTGCTTGGTCATGGAGAGTGTTGAGTCGAGGATACACCCCTAACTATAACGTCCCTGAAACCTGTGGTTTTTTCAGTGAATTTCTAAGGTTTTTTAAATGCTAAGTTCTAACTAAAGCGTCCCTGAAACCTATAGTTTTTTCAGTGAATTTCAAAGGTTTTTTAAATGCTAATTTCAAACTATAACATCCCTGAAACCTGTGGTTTTTTCAGTGAATTTCAAAGGTTTTGTAAATGCTAATTTCTAACTATGCCTACACAGGTAGGACATGTGCAGAAAGAGGAAGAAAGGCGCAGAAAGAAGCAAGAGAAATGCAGAAAGAGGCAACAGAAGTCCAGAAAGACGAAGAAAGGTGCAGAAAGAAGCAAGAGATGTGCACAAAGAACCAACAGAGGAGGAGAAAGAGGCATTAATGCAAAGTCATCCTGTGCCCCCAACTTTTTGCTGACTGTTACTGGTGGTAACTGACTCTCACTAGCCAGGCCCGGAGCCAGTGGTACGCTGAAATACACTTAGAATACACTGAAAACACCTACATACACTAGGGTACACTATGGGTTGGGCTACCCCTGTGATTGGCATGACCTCCCCTGTAAGGCCCTAGTACATAATAGGGTAGGGGGATTAAAAGTACCTCTAACTAAGAGGTACAGAAGGAGGCAAGAGAAGTGCAGAAAGAAGCAACAGAGGTGTCGAAAGAGGCAAGAGAGGTGCAAAAAAAAAGCAAGTGAAGTGCAGAAAGAGGCAAAAGAGGTACATAAAGAGACAACAGGGGTGCAGAAAGAAGCAAGACAGGTGCAGAGAGAAGCATGGAAAGTGCAGAATGAAGCAACAGGGGTGCAGAAAGAGGCAAGGAGCAAGTGAGGTGCAGAAAGAGCCAACAGAGGTGCACAAAGAGGCGAGAGAGTTACAGAAAGAGGCAAGTGAAGTGTAGAAGGAGGCAAGAGAACTGCAGAAAGAGGCAATAGAGGTACAGAAAGAGGCAAGTGAGATGCAAAAACAGGCAGGAAAGGTACAGAAAGAGGGAAGACGAGTGCAGAAAGAGACAACAGGGGTGAAGAAAGAAGCAAATGAGGTGGAGAAAGAGGCAACAGACGTGCAGAAAGAGGGAAGAGAGGTGCAGAAAAAGGCAAGAAAAGTGCAGAAAGAAGCAAAAGAGGTACATAAAGAGACACCAGGGGTGCAGAAAGAAGCAAGACAGGTGCAGAAAGAAACAAGGAAAGTGCAGAATGAAGCAACAGGGGTGCAGAAAGAGGCAAGAGAAGTGTTGAAAGGAGCAAGTGAGGTGCAGAAAGAGCCAACAGAAGTGCAAAATGAGGCAAGGTAGTTGCAGAAACAGGCAAGAGAAGTGCACAAAGAGGCAAGAGAATTGCTGAAAGAAGCAACAGAAGTGTAGAAAGAAGCAAGAGAAGTGCAGAAAGAGGCAAGTGAGATGCAAAAACAGGCAGGAAAGGTACAGAAAGAGGGAAGACGAGTGCAGAAAGAGACAAGAGGGGTGCAGAAAGAAGCAAATGAGGTGCAGTAAGAGGCAACAGACGTGTAGAAAGATGGAAGAGAACTGCAGAAAAAGGCAAGAAAAGTGCAGAAAAAGGCAAAAGAGGTACATAAAGAGACAACAGTGGTGCAGAAACAAGCAAGACAGGTGCAGAAAGATGCATGGATAGTGCAGAATGAAGCAACAGGGGTGCAGAAAGAGGCAAGAGAGGTGCAGAATGAAGCAACAAGGGTGCAGAAAGAGGTAAGAGAGGTGCACAAAGAGGCGAGAGAGTTACAGAAAGAGGCAAGTGACATGCAGAAGGAGGCAAGAGAACTACAGAAAGAGGCAATGGAGGTGCAGAAAGAGGCAAGTGAGATGTAAAAACAGGCAGGAAAGGTACAGAAAGAGGGAAGACGAGTGCAGAAAGAGACAACAAGGGTGCAGAAAGAAGCAAATGAGGTGCAGAAAGAGGCAACAGACATGCAGAAAGAGGGAAGAGAAGTGCAGAAAAAGGCAAGAAAAGTGCAGAAAGAGGCAAAAGAGGTATATAAAGAGACACCAGGGGTGAAGAAAGAAGCAAGACAGGTGCAGAAAGAAGCATGGAAAGTGCAGAATGAAGCAACAGGGGTGCAGAAAGAGGCAAGAGAAGTGTAGAAAGGAGCAAGTGAGGTACAGAAAGAGCCAACAGAAGTTCAAAAAGAGGATGGAGAGGTGCAGAAACACGCAAGAGAAGTGCACAAAGAGGCAAGAGAATTGCTGAAAGAAGCAACAGAGGTGTAGAAAGAAGCAAGAAAATTGCACGAAGAGGCAAGTGAGATGCAAAAACAGGCAGGAAAGGTACAGAAAGAGGGAAGATGAGTGCAGAAAGAGACAACAGGGGTGCAGAAAGAAGCAAATGAGGTGCAGAAAGAGGCAACAGACGTGCAGAAAGATGGAAGAGAACTGCAGAAAAAGGCAAGAAAAGTGCAGAAAGAGGCAGAAGAGGTACATAAAGAGACAACAGGGGTGCCGAAAGAAGCAAGACGGGTGCAGAAAGAAGCATGGAAAGTGCAGAATGAAGCAACGGGTGCAGAAAGAGGCAAGAGAAGTGCACAAAGAGGAGAAAGAGTTACAGAAAGAGGCAAGTGAAGTGCAGAAGGAGGCAAGAGAACTGCAGAAAGAGGCAATAGAGGTGCAGAAAGAGGCAAGTGAGATGTAAAAACAGGCAGGAAAGGTACAGAAAGAGGGAAGACGAGTGCAGAAAGAGACAACAGGGGTGCAGAAAGAAGCAAATGAGGTGCAGAAAGAGGCAACAGACGTGCAGAAAGAGGGAAAAGAACTGCAGAAAAAGGCAAGAAAAGTGCAGAAAGAGACAAAAGAGGTACATAAAGAGACAACAGGGGTGCAGAAAGAAGCAAGACAGGTGCAGAAAGAAGCATGGAAAGTGCAGAATGTAGCAACAGGGGTGCAGAAAGAGGCAAGAGAAGTGTAGAAAGGAGCAAGTGAGGTGCAGAAAGAGCCAACAGAGGTGCAAAAAGAGGCAAGAGAGGTGCAGAAACAGGCAAGACAAGTGCACAGAGACACAAGAGAATTGCTGAAAGAAGCAACAGGGGTGTAGAAAGATGCAAGAAAAGTGCAGAAAGAGGGAAGTGAGATGCAAAAAGAGGCAGGAAAATTATGGAAAGAGGGAAGGCGAGTGCAGAAAGAGACAACAGGGGTGCAGAAAGAAGCAATGAGGTACAGAAAGAGGCAACAGACGTGCAGAAAGAGGGAAGAGAGGTGCAGAAAAAGGCAAGAAAATTACAGAAAGAGGCAAAAGAGGTATCTAAAGAGACAACAGGGGTGCAGAAAGAATCAAGACAGGTGTAGAAAGAAGCATGGAAAGTGCAGAATGAAGCAACAGGGATGCAGAAAGAGGCAAGAGAGGTGCACAAAGAGGCGAGAGAGTTACAGAAAGAGGCAAGTGAAGTGCAGAAGGAGGTAAGAGAACTGCAGAAAGAGGCAATAGAGGTGCAGAAAGAGGCAAGTGAGATGTAAAAACAGGCAGGAAAGGTACAGAAAGAGGGAAGACGAGTGCAGAAAGAGATAACAGGGTTGCAGAAAGAAGCAAATGAGGTGCAGAAAGAGGCAACAGACATGCAGAAAGAGGGAAGAGAGGTGCAGAAAAGGCAAGAAAAGTACAGAAAGAGGCAAAAGAGGTACATTAAGAGACACCAGGGGTGCAGAAAGAAGCAAGACAGGTGCATAATGAAGCATGGAAAGTGCAGAATGAAGCAACATGGGTGCAGAAAGAGGCAAGAGAAGTGTAGAAAGGAGCAAGTGAGGTGCAGAAAGAGCCAACAGAGGTGCAAAAAGAAGCAAGGGAGGTGCAGAAACAGGCAAGAGAAGTGCACAAAGAAGCAAGAGAATTGCTGAAAGACGCAACAGAGGTATAGAAAGAAGCAAGAAAAGTACAGAAAGAGGCAAGTGAAATGCAAAAACAGGCAGGAAAGGTACAGAAAGAGGGAAGACGAGTGCAGAAAGAGAAAACAGGGGTGCAGAAAGAAGCAAATGAGGTGCATAAAGAGGCAACAGACGTGCAGAAAGATGGAAGAGAACTGCAGAAAAAGGCAAGAAAAGTGCAGAAAGAGGCAAAAGAGGTACATAAAGAGACAACAGGGGTGCATAAAGAAGCAAGACAGGTGCAGAAAAAAGCATGGAAAGTGCAGAATGAAGCAACAGTGGTGCAGAAAGAGGCAAGAGAGGTGCACAAAGAGGTGAGAGAGTTACAGAAAGAGGCAAGTGACAGGCAGAAGGAGGCAAGAGAACTGCAGAAAGAGGCAATAGAGGTGCAGAAAGAGGCAAGTGAGATGTAAAAACAGGCAGGAAAGGTACAGAAAGAGGGAAGATGAGTGCAGAAAGAGACAACAAGGGTGCAGAAAGAAGCAAATGAGGTGCAGAAAGAGGCAACAGACGTGCAGAAAGAGGGAAGAGAGGTGCAGAAAATGGCAAGAAATGTGCAGAAAGAGGCAAAAGAGGTACATAAAGAGACACCAGGGGTGCAGAAAGAAGCAAGACAGGTGCAGAAAGAAGCATGGAAAGTGCAGAATGAAGCAACATGGGTGCAGAAAGAGGCAAGAGAAGTATAGAAAAGAGCAAGTGAGGTGCAGAAAGAGCCAACAGAGGTGCAAAAAGAGGCAAGGGAGGTGCAGAAACAGGCAAGAGAAGTGCACAAAGAGGCAAGAGAATTGATGAAAGACGCAACAGAGGTATAGAAAGAAGCAAGAAAAGTACAGAAAGAGGCAAGTGAGATGCAAAAACAGGCAGGAAAGGTACAGAAAGAGGGAAGACGAGTGCAGAAAGAGACAAGAGGGGTGCAGAAAGAAGCAAATGAGGTGCAGAAAGAGGCAACAGACGTGTAGAAAGATGGAAGAGAACTGCAGAAAAAGGCAAGAAAAGTGCAGAAAAAGGCAAAAGAGGTACATAAAGAGACAACAGTGGTGCAGAAACAAGCAAGACAGGTGCAGAAAGATGCATGGATAGTGCAGAATGAAGCAACAGGGGTGCAGAAAGAGGCAAGAGAGGTGCAGAATGAAGCAACAAGGGTGCAGAAAGAGGCAAGAGAGGTGCACAAAGAGGCGAGAGAGTTACAGAAAGAGGCAAGTGACATGCAGAAGGAGGCAAGAGAACTGCAGAAAGAGGCAATAGAGGCGCAGAAAGAGCCAATTGAGATGTAAAAACAGGCAGGAAAGGTACAGAAAGAGGGAAGACGAGTGCAGAAAGAGACAACAAGGGTGCAGAAAGAAGCAAATGAGGTGCAGAAAGAGGCAACAGACATGCAGAAAGAGGGAAGAGAGGTGCAGAAAAAGGCAAGAAAAGTGCAGAAAGAGGCAAAAGAGGTACATAAAGAGACACCAGGGGTGAAGAAAGAAGCAAGACAGGTGCTGAAAGAAGCATGGAAAGTGCAGAATGAAGCAACAGGGGTGCAGAAAGAGGCAAGAGAAGTGTAGAAAGGAGCAAGTGAGGTACAGAAAGAACCAACAGAGGTGCAAAAAGAGGCAAGAGAGGTGCAGAAACAGGCAAGAGAAGTGCACAAACAGGCAAAAGAATTGCTGAAAGAAGCAACTGAGGTGTAGAAAGAAGCAAGAAAAGTGCAGAAAGAGGCAAGTGAGATGCAAAAACAGGCAGGAAAGGTACAGAAAGAGGGAAGACGAGTGCAGAAAGAGACAATAGGGGTGCAGAAAGAAGCAAATGAGGTGCAGAAAGAGGCAACAGACGTGCAGAAATATGGGAGAGAACTGCAGAAAAAGGCAAGAAAAGTGCAGAAAGAGGCAAAAGAGGTACATAAAGAGACAACAAGGGTGCAGAAAGAAGCAAGACAGGTGCAGAAAGAAGCATGGAAAGTACAGAATGAAGCAACAGGGATGCAGAAAGAGGCAAGAGAGGTGCACAAAGAGGTGAGAGAGTTACAGAAAGAGGCAAGTGAAGTGCAGAAAGAGGCAATAGAGGTGCAGGAAGAGGCAAGTGAGATGCAAAAACAGGCAGGAAAGGTACAGAAAGAGGGAGACGAGTGCAGAAAGAGACAACAGGGGTGCAGAAAGAAGCAAATGAGGTGCAGGAAGAGGCAACAGACGTGCAGAAAGATGGAAGAGAACTTCAGAAAAAGCCAAGAAAAGTGCAGAAAGAGGCAAAAGAGGTACATAAAGAGACAACATGGGTGCAGAAAGAAGCAAGACAGGTGCAGAAAGAAGCACGGAAAGTGCAGAATTAAGCAACAGGAGTGCAGAAAGAGGCAAGAGAGGTGCACAAAGAGGCGAGAGAGTTACAGAAAGAGGCAAGTGAAGTGCAGAAGGAGGCAAGAGAACTGCAGAAAGAGGCAATAGAGGTGCAGAAAGAGGCAAGTGAGATGCAAAAACAGGCAGGAAAGGTACAGAAAGAGGGAAGACAAGTGCAGAAAGAGACAACAGGGGTGAAGAAAGAAGCAAATGAGGTGGAGAAAGAGGCAACAGACGTGCAGAAAGAGGGAGGAGAGGTGCAGAAAAAGGCAAGAAAAGGGCAGAAAGAAGCAAAAGAGGTACATAAAGAGACACCAGGGGTGCAGAAAGAAGCAAGACAGGTGCAGAAAGAAGCAAGGAAAGTGCAGAATGAAGCAACATGGGTGCAGAAAGAGGCAAGAAAAGTGGAGAAAGGAGCAAGTGAGGTGGAGAAAGAGCCAACAGAGGTGCAAAAAGAGGCAAGGGAGGTGCAGAAACAGGCACGAGAAGTGCAGAAAGAGGCAAGAGAATTGCTGAAAGAAGCAACAGAGGTGCAGAAAGAAGCAAGAAAAGTGCAGAAAGAGGCAAGTGAGATGCAAAAACAGGCAGGAAAGATACAGAAAGAGGGAAGACGAGTGCAGAAAGAGACAACAGGGGTGCAGAAAGAAGCAAATGAGGTGCAGAAAGAGGCAACAGACGTGCAGAGAGATGGAAGAGAACTGCAGAAAAAGGCAAGAAAAGTGCAGAAAGAGGCAAAAGATGTACATAAAGAGACAACAGGGGTGCAGAAAGAAGCAAGACAGGTGCAGAAAGAAGCATGGAAAGTGCAGAATGAAGCAACAGGGGTGCAGAAAGAGGCATGAGAAGTGTTGAAAGGAGCAAGTGAGGTGCAGAAAGAGCCAACAGAAGTGCAAAATGAGGCAAGGTAGGTGCAGAAACAGGCAAGAGAAGTGCACAAAGAGGCAAGAGAATTGCTGAAAGAAGCAACAGAAGTGTAGAAAGAAGCAAGAGAAGTGCAGAAAGAGGCAAGTGAGATGCAAAAACAGGCAGGAAAGGTACAGAAAGAGGGAAGACGAGTGCAGAAAGAGACAAGAGGGGTACAGAAAGAAGCAAATGAGGTACAGAAAGAGGCAACAGACGTGTAGAAAGATGGAAGAGAACTGCAGAAAAAGGCAAGAAAAGTGCAGAAAGAGGCAAAAGAGGTACATAAAGAGACAACAGTGGTGCAGAAACAAGCAAGACAGGTGCAGAAAGATGCATGGATAGTGCAGAATGAAGCAACAGGGGTGCAGAAAGAGGCAAGAGAGGTGCAGAAATAGGCAAGTGAGATGTAAAAACAGGGAGGAAAGGTACAGAAAGAGGGAAGACGAGTGCAGAAAGAGACTAGAGGGGTGCAGAAAGAAGCAAATGATGTGCAGAAAGAGGCAACAGACATGTAGAAAGATGGAAGAGAACTGCAGAAAAAGGCAAGAAAAGTGCAGAAAGAGGCAAAAGAGGTACATAAAGAGACAACAGTGGTGCAGAAACAAGCAGGACAGGTGCAGAAATATGCATGGATAGTGCAGAATGAAGCAACAGGGGTGCAGAAAGAGGCAAGAGAGGTGCAGAATGAAGCAACAGGGGTGCAGAAAGAGGCAAGAGAGGTGCAGAAAGAGGCAAGTGAGATGTAAAAACAGGCAGGAAAGGTACAGAAAGAGGGAAGACGAGTGCAGAAAGAGACAAGAGGGGTGCAGAAAGAAGCAAATGAGGTGCAGAAAGAGGCAACAGACGTGTAGAAAGATGGAAGAGAACTGCAGAAAAGGCAAGAAAAGTGCAGAAAGAGGCAAAAGAGGTACATAAAGAGACAACAGTGGTGCAGAAAAAAGCAAGACAGGTGCAGAAAGATGCATGGATTGTGCAGAATGAAGCAACAGGGGTGCAGAAAGAGGCAAGAGAGGTGCAGAAAGAGGCAAAAGAGGTACATAAAGAGAGAACAGGGGTGCAGAAAGAAGCAAGACAGGTGCAGAAAGAAGCATGGAAAGTGCAGAATGAAGCAACAGGGGTGCAGAAAGAGGCAAGAGAAGTGTAGAAAGGAGCAAGTGAGGTGCAGAAAGAGCCAACAGAGGTGCACAAAGAGGAGAGAGAGTTACAGAAAGAGGCAAGTGAAGTGCAGAAGGAGGCAAGAGAACTGCAGAAAGAGGCAATAGAGGTGCAGAAAGAGGCAAGTGAGATGCAAAAACAGGCAGGAAAGGTACAGAAAGAGGGAAGACGAGTGCAGAAAGAGACAACAGGGGTGAAGAAAGAAGCAAATGAGGTGGAGAAAGAGGCAACAGACGTGCAGAAAGAGGGAAGAGAGGTGCAGAAAAAGGCAAGAAAAGTGCAGAAAGAGGCAAAAGAGGTACATAAAGAGACACCAGGGGTGAAGAAAGAAGCAAGACAGGTGCAGAAAGAAGCATGGAAAGTGCAGAATGAAGCAACAGGGGTGCAGAAAGAGGCAAGAGAAGTGTAGAAAGGAGCAAGTGAGGTACAGAAAGAGCCAACAGAGGTGCAGAAAGAAGCAAGACAGGTGCAGAAAGAAACAAGGAAAGTGCAGAATGAAGCAACAGGGGTGCAGAAAGAGGCAAGAGAAGTGTTGAAAGGAGCAAGTGAGGTGCAGAAAGAGCCAACAGAAGTGCAAAATGAGGCAAGGTAGGTGCAGAAACAGGCAAGAGAAGTGCACAAAGAGGCAAGAGAATTGCTGAAAGAAGCAACAGAAGTGTAGAAAGAAGCAAGAGAAGTGCAGAAAGAGGCAGGTGAGATGCAAAAACAGGCAGGAAAGGTACAGAAAGAGGGAAGACGAGTGCAGAAAGAGACAAGAGGGGTGCAGAAAGAAGCAAATGAGGTGCAGAAAGAGGCAACAGACGTGTAGAAAGATGGAAGAGAACTGCAGAAAAAGGCAAGAAAAGTGCAGAAAAAGGCAAAAGAGGTACATAAAGAGACAACAGTGGTGCAGAAACAAGCAAGACAGGTGCAGAAAGATGCATGGATAGTGCAGAATGAAGCAACAGGGGTGCAGAAAGAGGCAAGAGAGGTGCAGAATGAAGCAACAAGGGTGCAGAAAGAGGCAAGAGAGGTGCACAAAGAGGCGAGAGAGTTACAGAAAGAGGCAAGTGACATGCAGAAGGAGGCAAGAGAACTGCAGAAAGAGGCAATAGAGGCGCAGAAAGAGCCAATTGAGATGTAAAAACAGGCAGGAAAGGTACAGAAAGAGGGAAGACGAGTGCAGAAAGAGACAACAAGGGTGCAGAAAGAAGCAAATGAGGTGCAGAAAGAGGCAACAGACATGCAGAAAGAGGGAAGAGAGGTGCAGAAAAAGGCAAGAAAAGTGCAGAAAGAGGCAAAAGAGGTACATAAAGAGACACCAGGGGTGAAGAAAGAAGCAAGACAGGTGCTGAAAGAAGCATGGAAAGTGCAGAATGAAGCAACAGGGGTGCAGAAAGAGGCAAGAGAAGTGTAGAAAGGAGCAAGTGAGGTACAGAAAGAGCCAACAGAGGTGCAAAAAGAGGCAAGAGAGGTGCAGAAACAGGCAAGAGAAGTGCACAAACAGGCAAAAGAATTGCTGAAAGAAGCAACAGAGGTGTAGAAAGAAGCAAGAAAAGTGCAGAAAGAGGCAAGTGAGATGCAAAAACAGGCAGGAAAGGTACAGAAAGAGGGAAGACGAGTGCAGAAAGAGACAATAGGGGTGCAGAAAGAAGCAAATGAGGTGCAGAAAGAGGCAACAGACGTGCAGAAAGATGGAAGAGAACTGCAGAAAAAGGCAAGAAAAGTGCAGAAAGAGGCAAAAGAGGTACATAAAGAGACAACAAGGGTGCAGAAAGAAGCAAGACAGGTGCAGAAAGAAGCATGGAAAGTGCAGAATGAAGCAACAGGGATGCAGAAAGAGGCAAGAGAGGTGCACAAAGAGGTGAGAGAGTTACAGAAAGAGGCAAGTGAAGTGCAGAAGGAGGCAAGAGAACTGCAGAAAGAGGCAATAGAGGTGCAGGAAGAGGCAAGTGAGATGCAAAAACAGGCAGGAAAGGTACAGAAAGAGGGAGACGAGTGCAGAAAGAGACAACAGGGGTGCAGAAAGAAGCAAATGAGGTGCAGGAAGAGGCAACAGACGTGCAGAAAGATGGAAGAGAACTGCAGAAAAAGCCAAGAAAAGTGCAGAAAGAGGCAAAAGAGGTACATAAAGAGACAACATGGGTGCAGAAAGAAGCAAGACAGGTGCAGAAAGAAGCACGGAAAGTGCAGAATGAAGCAACAGGGGTGCAGAAAGAGGCAAGAGAGGTGCACAAAGAGGCGAGAGAGTTACAGAAAGAGGCAAGTGAAGTGCAGAAGGAGGCAAGAGAACTGCAGAAAGAGGCAATAGAGGTGCAGAAAGAGGCAAGTGAGATGCAAAAACAGGCAGGAAAGGTACAGAAAGAGGGAAGACAAGTGCAGAAAGAGACAACAGGGGTGAAGAAAGAAGCAAATGAAGTGGAGAAAGAGGCAACAGACGTGCAGAAAGAGGGAAGAGAGGTGCAGAAAAAGGCAAGAAAAGGGCAGAAAGAAGCAAAAGAGGTACATAAAGAGACAACAGTGGTGCAGAAACAAGCAAGACAGGTGCAGAAAGATGCATGGATAGTGCAGAATGAAGCAACAGGGGTGCAGAAAGAGGCAAGAGAGGTGCAGAATGAAGCAACAAGGGTGCAGAAAGAGGCAAGAGAGGTGCACAAAGAGGCGAGAGAGTTACAGAAAGAGGCAAGTGACATGCAGAAGGAGGCAAGAGAACTGCAGAAAGAGGCAATAGAGGCACAGAAAGAGCCAATTGAGATGTAAAAACAGGCAGGAAAGGTACAGAAAGAGGGAAGACGAGTGCAGAAAGAGACAACAAGGGTGCAGAAAGAAGCAAATGAGGTGCAGAAAGAGGCAACAGACATGCAGAAAGAGGGAAGAGAGGTGCAGAAAAAGGCAAGAAAAGTGCAGAAAGAGGCAAAAGAGGCACATAAAGAGACACCAGGGGTGAAGAAAGAAGCAAGACAGGTGCTGAAAGAAGCATGGAAAGTGCAGAATGAAGCAACAGGGGTGCAGAAAGAGGCAAGAGAAGTGTAGAAAGGAGCAAGTGAGGTACAGAAAGAGCCAACAGAGGTGCAAAAAGAGGCAAGAGAGGTGCAGAAACAGGCAAGAGAAGTGCACAAACAGGCAAAAGAATTGCTGAAAGAAGCAACAGAGGTGTAGAAAGAAGCAAGAAAAGTGCAGAAAGAGGCAAGTGAGATGCAAAAACAGGCAGGAAAGGTACAGAAAGAGGGAAGACGAGTGCAGAAAGAGACAATAGGGGTGCAGAAAGAAGCAAATGAGGTGCAGAAAGAGGCAACAGACGTGCAGAAAGATGGAAGAGAACTGCAGAAAAAGGCAAGAAAAGTGCAGAAAGAGGCAAAAGAGGTACATAAAGAGACAACAAGGGTGCAGAAAGAAGCAAGACAGGTGCAGAAAGAAGCATGGAAAGTGCAGAATGAAGCAACAGGGATGCAGAAAGAGGCAAGAGAGGTGCACAAAGAGGTGAGAGAGTTACAGAAAGAGGCAAGTGAAGTGCAGAAGGAGGCAAGAGAACTGCAGAAAGAGGCAATAGAGGTGCAGGAAGAGGCAAGTGAGATGCAAAAACAGGCAGGAAAGGTACAGAAAGAGGGAGACGAGTGCAGAAAGAGACAACAGGGGTGCAGAAAGAAGCAAATGAGGTGCAGGAAGAGGCAACAGACGTGCAGAAAGATGGAAGAGAACTGCAGAAAAAGCCAAGAAAAGTGCAGAAAGAGGCAAAAGAGGTACATAAAGAGACAACATGGGTGCAGAAAGAAGCAAGACAGGTGCAGAAAGAAGCACGGAAAGTGCAGAATGAAGCAACAGGGGTGCAGAAAGAGGCAAGAGAGGTGCACAAAGAGGCGAGAGAGTTACAGAAAGAGGCAAGTGAAGTGCAGAAGGAGGCAAGAGAACTGCAGAAAGAGGCAATAGAGGTGCAGAAAGAGGCAAGTGAGATGCAAAAACAGGCAGGAAAGGTACAGAAAGAGGGAAGACAAGTGCAGAAAGAGACAACAGGGGTGAAGAAAGAAGCAAATGAGGTGGAGAAAGAGGCAACAGATGTGCAGAAAGAGGGAAGAGAGGTGCAGAAAAAGGCAAGAAAAGGGCAGAAAGAAGCAAAAGAGGTACATAAAGAGACACCAGGGGTGCAGAAAGAAGCAAGACAGGTGCAGAAAGAAGCAAGGAAAGTGCAGAATGAAGCAACATGGGTGCAGAAAGAGGCAAGAAAAGTGTAGAAAGGAGCAAGTGAGGTGGAGAAAGAGCCAACAGAGGTGCAAAAAGAGGCAAGGGAGGTGCAGAAACAGGCACGAGAAGTGCAGAAAGAGGCAAGAGAATTGCTGAAAGAAGCAACAGAGGTGCAGAAAGAAGCAAGAAAAGTGCAGAAAGAGGCAAGTGAGATGCAAAAACAGGCAGGAAAGATACAGAAAGAGGGAAGACGAGTGCAGAAAGAGACAACAGGGGTGCAGAAAGAAGCAAATGAGGTGCAGAAAGAGGCAACAGACGTGCAGAAAGATGGAAGAGAACTGCAGAAAAAGGTAAGAAAAGTGCAGAAAGAGGCAAAAGATGTACATAAAGAGACAACAGGGGTGCAGAAAGAAGCAAGACAGGTGCAGAAAGAAGCATGGAAAGTGCAGAATGAAGCAACAGGGGTGCAGAAAGAGGCAAGAGAAGTGTTGAAAGGAGCAAGTGAGGTGCAGAAAGAGCCAACAGAAGTGCAAAATGAGGCAAGGTAGGTGCAGAAACAGGCAAGAGAAGTGCACAAAGAGGCAAGAGAATTGCTGAAAGAAGCAACAGAAGTGTAGAAAGAAGCAAGAGAAGTGCAGAAAGAGGCAAGTGAGATGCAAAAACAGGCAGGAAAGGTACAGAAAGAGGGAAGACGAGTGCAGAAAGAGACAAGAGGGGTACAGAAAGAAGCAATTGATGTGCAGAAAGAGGCAACAGACGTGCAGAAAGATGGAAGAGAACTGCAGAAAAAGGCAAGAAAAGTGCAGAAAGAGGCAAAAGAGGTACATAAAGAGAGAACAGGGGTGCAGAAAGAAGCAAGACAGGTGCAGAAAGAAGCATGGAAAGTGCAGAATGAAGCAACAGGGGTGCAGAAAGAGGCAAGAGAAGTGTAGAAAGGAGCAAGTGAGGTGCAGAAAGAGCCAACAGAGGTGCACAAAGAGGAGAGAGAGTTACAGAAAGAGGCAAGTGAAGTGCAGAAGGAGGCAAGAGAACTGCAGAAAGAGGCAATAGAGGTGCAGAAAGAGGCAAGTGAGATGCAAAAACAGGCAGGAAAGGTACAGAAAGAGGGAAGACGAGTGCAGAAAGAGACAACACGGGTGAAGAAAGAAGCAAATGAGGTGCAGAAAGAGGCAACAGACGTGCAGAAAGAGGGAAGAGAGGTGCATAAAAAGGCAAGAAAAGTGCAGAAAGAGGCAAAAGAGGTACATAAAGAGACACCAGGGGTGAAGAAAGAAGCAAGACAGGTGCAGAAAGAAGCATGGAAAGTGCAGAATGAAGCAACAGGGGTGCAGAAAGAGGCAAGAGAAGTGTAGAAAGGAGCAAGTGAGGTACAGAAAGAGCCAACAGAGGTGCAGAAAGAAGCAAGACAGGTGCAGAAAGAAACAAGGAAAGTGCAGAATGAAGCAACAGGGGTGCAGAAAGAGGCAAGAGAAGTGTTGAAAGGAGCAAGTGAGGTGCAGAAAGAGCCAACAGAAGTGCAAAATGAGGCAAGGTAGGTGCAGAAACAGGCAAGAGAAGTGCACAAAGAGGCAAGAGAATTGCTGAAAGAAGCAACAGAAGTGTAGAAAGAAGCAAGAGAAGTGCAGAAAGAGGCAAGTGAGATGCAAAAACAGGCAGGAAAGGTACAGAAAGAGGGAAGACGAGTGCAGAAAGAGACAAGAGGGGTGCAGAAAGAAGCAAATGAGGTGCAGAAAGAGGCAACAGACGTGTAGAAAGATGGAAGAGAACTGCAGAAAAAGACAAGAAAAGTGCAGAAAAAGGCAAAAGAGGTACATAAAGAGACAACAGTGGTGCAGAAACAAGCAAGACAGGTGCAGAAAGATGCATGGATAGTGCAGAATGAAGCAACAGGGGTGCAGAAAGAGGCAAGAGAGGTGCAGAATGAAGCAACAAGGGTGCAGAAAGAGGCAAGAGAGGTGCACAAAGAGGCGAGAGAGTTACAGAAAGAGGCAAGTGACATGCAGAAGGAGGCAAGAGAACTGCAGAAAGAGGCAATAGAGGCGCAGAAAGAGCCAATTGAGATGTAAAAACAGGCAGGAAAGGTACAGAAAGAGGGAAGACGAGTGCAGAAAGAGACAACAAGGGTGCAGAAAGAAGCAAATGAGGTGCAGAAAGAGGCAACAGACATGCAGAAAGAGGGAAGAGAGGTGCAGAAAAAGGCAAGAAAAGTGCAGAAAGAGGCAAAAGAGGTACATAAAGAGACACCAGGGGTGAAGAAAGAAGCAAGACAGGTGCTGAAAGAAGCATGGAAAGTGCAGAATGAAGCAACAGGGGTGCAGAAAGAGGCAAGAGAAGTGTAGAAAGGAGCAAGTGAGGTACAGAAAGAGCCAACAGAGGTGCAAAAAGAGGCAAGAGAGGTGCAGAAACAGGCAAGAGAAGTGCACAAACAGGCAAAAGAATTGCTGAAAGAAGCAACAGAGGTGTAGAAAGAAGCAAGAAAAGTGCAGAAAGAGGCAAGTGAGATGCAAAAACAGGCAGGAAAGGTACAGAAAGAGGGAAGACGAGTGCAGAAAGAGACAATAGGGGTGCAGAAAGAAGCAAATGAGGTGCAGAAAGAGGCAACAGACGTGCAGAAAGATGGAAGAGAACTGCAGAAAAAGGCAAGAAAAGTGCAGAAAGAGGCAAAAGAGGTACATAAAGAGACAACAAGGGTGCAGAAAGAAGCAAGACAGGTGCAGAAAGAAGCATGGAAAGTGCAGAATGAAGCAACAGGGATGCAGAAAGAGGCAAGAGAGGTGCACAAAGAGGTGAGAGAGTTACAGAAAGAGGCAAGTGAAGTGCAGAAGGAGGCAAGAGAACTGCAGAAAGAGGCAATAGAGGTGCAGGAAGAGGCAAGTGAGATGCAAAAACAGGCAGGAAAGGTACAGAAAGAGGGAGTCGAGTGCAGAAAGAGACAACAGGGGTGCAGAAAGAAGCAAATGAGGTGCAGGAAGAGGCAACAGACGTGCAGAAAGATGGAAGAGAACTGCAGAAAAAGCCAAGAAAAGTGCAGAAAGAGGCAAAAGAGGTACATAAAGAGACAACATGGGTGCAGAAAGAAGCAAGACAGGTGCAGAAAGAAGCACGGAAAGTGCAGAATGAAGCAACAGGGGTGCAGAAAGAGGCAAGAGAGGTGCACAAAGAGGCGAGAGAGTTACAGAAAGAGGCAAGTGAAGTGCAGAAGGAGGCAAGAGAACTGCAGAAAGAGGCAATAGAGGTGCAGAAAGAGGCAAGTGAGATGCAAAAACAGGCAGGAAAGGAACAGAAAGAGGGAAGACAAGTGCAGAAAGAGACAACAGGGGTGAAGAAAGAAGCAAATGAGGTGGAGAAAGAGGCAACAGACGTGCAGAAAGAGGGAAGAGAGGTGCAGAAAAAGGCAAGAAAAGGGCAGAAAGAAGCAAAAGAGGTACATAAAGAGACACCAGGGGTGCAGAAAGAAGCAAGACAGGTGCAGAAAGAAGCACGGAAAGTGCAGAATGAAGCAACAGGGGTGCAGAAAGAGGCAAGAGAGGTGCACAAAGAGGCGAGAGAGTTACAGAAAGAGGCAAGTGAAGTGCAGAAGGAGGCAAGAGAACTGCAGAAAGAGGCAATAGAGGTGCAGAAAGAGGCAAGTGAGATGCAAAAACAGGCAGGAAAGGAACAGAAAGAGGGAAGACAAGTGCAGAAAGAGACAACAGGGGTGAAGAAAGAAGCAAATGAGGTGGAGAAAGAGGCAACAGACGTGCAGAAAGAGGGAAGAGAGGTGCAGAAAAAGGCAAGAAAAGGGCAGAAAGAAGCAAAAGAGGTACATAAAGAGACACCAGGGGTGCAGAAAGAAGCAAGACAGGTGCAGAAAGAAGCAAGGAAAGTGCAGAATGAAGCAACATGGGTGCAGAAAGAGGCAAGAAAAGTGTTGAAAGGAGCAAGTGAGGTGCAGAAAGAGCCAACAGAAGTGCAAAATGAGGCAAGGTAGGTGCAGAAACAGGCAAGAGAAGTGCACAAAGAGGCAAGAGAATTGCTGAAAGAAGCAACAGAAGTGTAGAAAGAAGCAAGAGAAGTGCAGAAAGAGGCAAGTGAGATGCAAAAACAGGCAGGAAAGGTACAGAAAGAGGGAAGACGAGTGCAGAAAGAGACAAGAGGGGTACAGAAAGAAGCAAATGAGGTGCAGAAAGAGGCAACAGACGTGTAGAAAGATGGAAGAGAACTGCAGAAAAAGGCAAGAAAAGTGCAGAAAGAGGCAAAAGAGGTACATAAAGAGACAACAGTGGTGCAGAAACAAGCAAGACAGGTGCAGAAAGATGCATGGATAGTGCAGAATGAAGCAACAGGGGTGCAGAAAGAGGCAAGAGAGGTGCAGAATGAAGCAACAGGGGTGCAGAAAGAGGCAAGAGAGGTGCAGAAAGAGGCAAGTGAGATGTAAAAACAGGCAGGAAAGGTACAGAAAGAGGGAAGACGAGTGCAGAAAGAGACAAGAGGGGTGCAGAAAGAAGCAAATGAGGTGCAGAAAGAGGCAACAGACGTGTAGAAAGATGGAAGAGAACTGCAGAAAAAGGCAAGAAAAGTGCAGAAAGAGGCAAAAGAGGTACATAAAGAGACAACAGTGGTGCAGAAAAAAGCAAGACAGGTGCAGAAAGATGCATGGATTGTGCAGAATGAAGCAACAGGGGTACAGAAAGAAGCAAGAGAGGGGCAGAATGAAGCAACAGGGGTGCAGACAGAGGCAATAGAGGTGCAGAAAGAGGCAAGTGAGATGTAAAAACAGGCAGGAAAGGTACAGAAAGAGGGAAGACGAGTGCAGAAAGAGACAACAGGGGTGCAGAAAGAAGCAAATGAGGTGCAGAAAGAGGCAACAGACGTGCAGAAAGATGGAAGAGAACTGCAGAAAAAGGCAACAAAAGTGCAGAAAGAGGCAAAAGAGGTACATAAAGAGAGAACAGGGGTGCAGAAAGAAGCAAGACAGGTGCAGAAAGAAGCATGGAAAGTGCAGAATGAAGCAACAGGGGTGCAGAAAGAGGCAAGAGAAGTGTAGAAAGGAGCAAGTGAGGTGCAGAAAGAGCCAACAGAGGTGCACAAAGAGGCGAGAGAGTTACAGAAAGAGGCAAGTGAAGTGCAGAAGGAGGCAAGAGAACTGCAGAAAGAGGCAATAGAGGTGCAGAAAGAGGCAAGTGAGATGCAAAAACAGGCAGGAAAGGTACAGAAAGAGGGAAGACGAGTGCAGAAAGAGACAACAGGGGTGAAGAAAGAAGAAAATGAGGTGGAGAAAGAGGCAACAGACGTGCAGAAAGAGGGAAGAGAGGTGCAGAAAAAGGCAAGAAAAGTGCAGAAAGAAGCAAAAGAGGTACATAAAGAGACACCAGGGGTGCAGAAAGAAGCAAGACAGGTGCAGAAAGAAACAAGGAAAGTGCAGAATGAAGCAACAGGGGTGCAGAAAGAGGCAAGAGAAGTGTTGAAAGGAGCAAGTGAGGTGCAGAAAGAGCCAACAGAAGTGCAAAATGAGGCAAGGTAGGTGCAGAAACAGGCAAGAGAAGTGCACAAAGAGGCAAGAGAATTGCTGAAAGAAGCAACAGAAGTGTAGAAAGAAGCAAGAGAAGTGCAGAAAGAGGCAAGTGAGATGCAAAAACAGGCAGGAAAGGTACAGAAAGAGGGAAGACGAGTGCAGAAAGAGACAAGAGGGGTGCAGAAAGAAGCAAATGAGGTGCAGAAAGAGGCAACAGACGTGTAGAAAGATGGAAGAGAACTGCAGAAAAAGGCAAGAAAAGTGCAGAAAAAGGCAAAAGAGGTACATAAAGAGACAACAGTGGTGCAGAAACAAGCAAGACAGGTGCAGAAAGATGCATGGATAGTGCAGAATGAAGCAACAGGGGTGCAGAAAGAGGCAAGAGAGGTGCAGAATGAAGCAACAAGGGTGCAGAAAGAGGCAAGAGAGGTGCACAAAGAGGCGAGAGAGTTACAGAAAGAGGCAAGTGACATGCAGAAGGAGGCAAGAGAACTGCAGAAAGAAGCAATAGAGGCGCAGAAAGAGCCAATTGAGATGTAAAAACAGGCAGGAAAGGTACAGAAAGAGGGAAGACGAGTGCAGAAAGAGACAACAAGGGTGCAGAAAGAAGCAAATGAGGTGCAGAAAGAGGCAACAGACATGCAGAAAGAGGGAAGAGAGGTGCAGAAAAAGGCAAGAAAAGTGCAGAAAGAGGCAAAAGAGGTACATAAAGAGACACCAGGGGTGAAGAAAGAAGCAAGACAGGTGCTGAAAGAAGCATGGAAAGTGCAGAATGAAGCAACAGGGGTGCAGAAAGAGGCAAGAGAAGTGTAGAAAGGAGCAAGTGAGGTACAGAAAGAGCCAACAGAGGTGCAAAAAGAGGCAAGAGAGGTGCAGAAACAGGCAAGAGAAGTGCACAAACAGGCAAAAGAATTGCTGAAAGAAGCAACAGAGGTGTAGAAAAAAGCAAGAAAAGTGCAGAAAGAGGCAAGTGAGATGCAAAAACAGGCAGGAAAGGTACAGAAAGAGGGAAGACGAGTGCAGAAAGAGACAATAGGGGTGCAGAAAGAAGCAAATGAGGTGCAGAAAGAGGCAACAGACGTGCAGAAAGATGGAAGAGAACTGCAGAAAAAGGCAAGAAAAGTGCAGAAAGAGGCAAAAGAGGTACATAAAGAGACAACAGGGGTGCAGAAAGAAGCAAGACAGGTGCAGAAAGAAGCATGGAAAGTGCAGAATGAAGCAACAGGGATGCAGAAAGAGGCAAGAGAGGTGCACAAAGAGGTGAGAGAGTTACAGAAAGAGGCAAGTGAAGTGCAGAAGGAGGCAAGAGAACTGCAGAAAGAGGCAATAGAGGTGCAGAAAGAGGCAAGTGAGATGCAAAAACAGGCAGGAAAGGTACAGAAAGAGGGAAGACGAGTGCAGAAAGAGACAACAGGGGTGAAGAAAGAAGCAAATGAGGTGGAGAAAGAGGCAACAGACGTGCAGAAAGAGGGAAGAGAGGTGCAGAAAAAGGCAAGAAAAGGGCAGAAAGAAGCAAAAGAGGTACATAAAGAGACACCAGGGGTGCAGAAAGAAGCAAGACAGGTGCAGAAAGAAGCATGGAAAGTGAAGAATGAAGCAACAGGGGTGCAGAAAGAGGCAAGAGAAGTGTTGAAAGGAGCAAGTGAGGTGCAGAAAGAGCCAACAGAGGTGCAAAATGAGCCAAGGTAGGTGCTGAAACAGGCAAGAGAAGTGCACAAAGAGGCAAGAGAATTACTGAAAGAAGCAACAGAGGTTAGAAAGAAGCAAGAGATGTGCAGAAAGAGGCAAGTGAGATGCAAAAACAGGCAGGAAAGTTACAGAAAGAGGGAAGACGAGTGCAAAAAGAGACAAGAGTGGTGCAGAAAGAAGCAAATGAGGTGCAGAAAGAGTCAACAGACGTGCAGAAAGATGGAAGAGAACTGCAGAAAAAGGCAAGAAAAGTGCAGAATGAGGCAAAATAGGTACATAAAGAGACAACAGTGGTGCAGAAACAAGCAAGACAGGTGGAGAAAGATGCATGGAAAGTGCAGAATGAAGCAACAGGGGTGCAGAAAGAGGCAAGAGAGGTGCACAAAGAGGCGAGAGAGTTACAGAAAGAGGCAAGTGACATGCAGAAGGAGGCAAGAGAACTGCAGAAAGAGGCAATAGAGGTGCAGAAAGAGGCAAGTGAGATGTAAAAACAGGCAGGAAATGTACAGAAAGAGGGAAGACGAGTGCAGAAAGAGACAACAAGGGTGCAGAAAGAAGCAAATGAGGTGCAGAAAGAGGCAACAGACATGCAGAAAGAGGGAAGAGAGGTGCAGAAAAAGGCAAGAGAAGTGCCGAAAGAGGCAAAAGAGGTACATAAAGAGACACCAGGGGTGAAGGAAGAAGCAAGACAGGTGCAGAAAGAAGCATGGAAAGTGCAGAATGAAGCAACAGGGGTGCAGAAAGAGGCAAGAGAAGTGTAGAAAGGAGCAAGTGAGGTACAGAAAGAGCCAACAGAGGTGCAAAAAGAGGCAAGAGAGGTGCAGAAACAGGCAAGAGAAGTGCACAAACAGGCAAGAGAATTGCTGAAAGAAGCAACAGAGGTGTAGAAAGAAGCAAGAAAAGTGCAGAAAGAGGCAAGTGAGATGCAAAAACAGGCAGGAAAGGTACAGAAAGAGGGACGACGAGTGCAGAAAGACAATAGGGGTGCAGAAAGAAGCAAATGAGGTGCAGAAAGAGGCAACAGACGTGCAGAAAGATGGAAGAGAACTGCAGAAAAAGTCAAGAAAAGTGCAGAAAGAGGCAAAAGAGGTACATAAAGAGGCAACAGAGGTGCAGAAAGAAGCAAGACAGGTGCAGAAAGAAGCATGGAAAGTGCAGAATGAAGCAACAGGGATGCAGAAAGAGGCAAGAGAGGTGCACAAAGAGGCAAGAGAGTTACAGAAAGAGGCAAGTGAAGTGCAGAAGGAGGCAAGAGAACTGCAGAAAGAGGCAATAGAGGTGCAGAAAGAGGCAAGTGAGATGCAAATAAGGCAGGAAAGGTACAGAAAGAGGGAAGACGAGTGCAGAAAGAGACAACAGGGGTGCAGAAAGAAGCAAATGAAGAGCAGAAAGAGGCAACAGACGTGCAGAAAGATGGAAGAGAGGTGCCGAAAAAGGCAAGAAAAGTGCAGAAACAGGCAAAAGAGGTACATTAAGAGACACCAGTGGTGCAGAAAGAAGCAAGACAGGTGCAGAAAGATGCATGGAAAGTGCAGAATGAAGCAACATGGGTGCAGAAAGAGGCAAGAGAAGTATAGAAAGGAGCAAGTGAGGTGCAGAAAGAGCCAACGGAGGTGCAAAAAGAGGCAAGGGAGGTGCAGAAACAGGCAAGAGAAGTGCACAAAGAGGGAAGAGAATTACTGAAAGAAGCAAGAGAGGTGTAGAAAGAAGCAAGAAAAGTGCAGAAAGAGGCAAGTGAGATGCAAAAACAGGCAGGAAAGGGACAGAAAGAGGGAAGACGAGTGCAGAAAGAGACAACAGGGGTGCAGAAAGAAGCAAATGAGGTACAGAAAGAGGCAACAGACCTGCAGAAAGATGTAAGAGAACTGCAGAAAATAGGCAAGAAAAGTGCAGAAAGAGGCAAAAGAGGTACATAAAGAGACACCAGGGGTGCAGAAAGAAGCAAGACAGGTGCAGAAAGAAGCATGGAAAGTGCAGAATGAAGCAACAGGGGTGCAGAAAGAGGCAAGAGAAGTGTAGAAAGGAGCAAGTGGGGTTCAGGAAGTGCCAAGAGAGGTGCAAAAAGAGGCAAGAGAGGTGCAGAAACAGGCAAGAGAAGTGCACAAAGAGGCAAGAGAATTGCTGAAAGAAGCAACAGAGGTGTAGAAAGAAGCAAAACAAGCATTGGCATAGCCAATAGGTCTCGCTTTTGGGACCTTATAAGTGTTTGGCCATGCAACACTTGATGTTGTTGCACCAAGGATATTGTGCTGGATAACTAAACACTTATAAGGTGTATTCCTGGCTTTGTCTGTCTCGAGGGAGCTCCCACACTTTGTAATGATAATTAAGAGAAGAAAGCACGGTTAAGGGAAGTGCCCAAGTATTGCCTTTGTAATCTTTTCTAAACACTGAACCCCGAACATGCAGACATCAATGCTCAAGTGAGAATGTTTTTGATGGTACCGAGGTGATTAAAGGTAGTATACACGGACACATGCTGAGTGTCTTAACATGGAATCGATGGTAAAGGGAGGACGCATGCAGGCACACACCAGAGAGCCAGACTCTATCGCAACAAGAGATGCAGGTAAAGGCAATATATTGGAGAATACCAAAAGGTGTCTGTCTGCAAACAGTGGGAGAGAATCAGAGCACACCAAGAACCAGGAAGAACAAAAGGAAATGGAGATGGAGCTATCTCGTTCTCCCCTGCGGAGAAGCAGCAAGAGGTATTCCAACAGCTTTAATATCTATCAGCTTTCAGCATTCCCTGAGAAATAGGAGCAGACAGTGTTAAAATGGTTCACCACCTTCTAGGATGCAATGAATGAATCGACTAAGTAATCCACTGCACATTCTTTAATAGCATGCTCAAAACACCAGTTCATGCCGATGCCGTTTTAATGCGTTTTGAATTTTCTAGTTGTATTAAAGTGCTCATTTTCGTTCCGCGTGTCATGTGCAAATGGTGAAAGTCGGAGTATGCTGGCGCATCCTCGGGCTTCAGTGGCAGCGGCAGGTTTGCCGCCCAGGCGGTAAAAATATTTGCCAACAACTTGGGGCTTTCAAATCTGAAACATAACGGTTTCTGAAGGCCATGTTCTCCCGGCCATGTTCTCCCCACAGCTTTCTAAACATAAATAGGGGGACGCGCACAAAGCGTTCAGGCGTTCGCAGACACTGGCCCAAGCGATTTGCATTTAATTAGCTTAGGCAGGAGAAATCTTCCTGGGAGCCTCAAGGAAGAAGGGGAGGGGGCACGGGGAACGAAGGGGAGAAGGAAAGAGGTTGTAAGAGGGAGAAAAGAGGTTGGGAGAGTGAAGATTGGAACAAGTGAAGAGGGTTAAGGCAGAAGCGGAAGTAACGATGAAGAGAGTAGAAGAAACAAGTATTGGCCGTGAAAGTGAAAGTGATCGCGATCGCAATCACATCTGTCTTTCCTTTCGTTATGGCTCATGGGGAGGGGGGGAGGTGAGGAGCGCTGGTCAGAAGAAGCCACACAGCTAAAAAAAAAAGCAACAAAAAGACGCGAAAGTTATCGCGGTGAAAGCGAAAGTGATCGCGATGACGTGCTCTGTGCTAAGCACGCGAGGGATGCGCGCGCAGCACTGATTGGAGAGGCGGAGCGAGGCGCGCGCGCTTGTGCGTGTAACCGCAAGCTGGTGGCCGGCAAAAGCCTTTGGGAGCACTTTCAAAACCCGCTTACTAAATGTCTCCCAGGGCAGCGCATGCGCGCTGGCTCAGGCGAGACCTAAAAAGCACAGAAAGAGGCAAGTGAGATGCAAAAACAGGCAGGAAAGGTACAGAAAGAGGGAAGCCGAGTGCAAAAAGAGACAAGTGAGATGTAAAAACAGGCAGGAAAGGTACAGAAAAAGGTACACTTGTCATATCAGGCCCCGCCCCCTCCCTGCACCACAGAGGTGTAAAAAGGGGCATGGCCTTGGACCACCACTCTGCAACGCAGCTCTGTGGCGCTTACTGGAAGTACCTGGTGGGCTAGTTGGCCCCCAGGGACCCTCAGGATTGAAGGGAACTTAATCCCCCAATTTACAATGCGCCAGGGGGCGCGTTTGCACACTTGTTGTTTCAGGCCCCGCCCCCTCGCTGCACCACTGTGCAAATGCGCCCCCTGGCACGTTGTAAGTTGGGGGATTAAGTCCCCTTCAATCCTGAGGGTCCCTGGGGGCCAACTAGCCCACCAGGTGCCTCCAGTAACCGCCACAGAGCTGCGTTGCAGAGAGGTGGAAAAAGGGGCGTGGCCTCCGACCACCTCTCTGGACTTAATCCCCCAACTTACAACGCGCCAGGGGGCGTGTTTGAACAGTGGTGCAGGAAGGGGCCGGGGCCTCCGGCAATATGTCGGCTTTTGTTTTATTTTTATTTTTAATCTTTCTTTATGGGAGGGGGCCTATGTGGCCCCCCTTCCCTGGGCCACTTTTGGCCCCGGGGACCCCATCCCCTGGGGCCTGGCAGCCTTCTTTTTTTTATTGAAATTTTGGGAGGGAGGCCGCGTGGCCCCGCTCCCAAGGCCAATTTCGGCCCCGGGGACCCCATCCCCCAGGGCATGGCCAGACTTTATTTTTTTTTATTTTTTTATTTATATTTGGAAGGGGGCCACGTGGCCCCTCTCCTAAGGCCAATTATGGCCCCAGGGACCCCATCCCCCAGGGCCGGCCTTTCCTTTTTTTTATTTTTATTTTAATTATTGGGGAAGGGGGCCGTGCGGCCCCCCTCCCAGGCCACCTCTGGCCCCGGGGACCCCATCCCCCGGGTCCTGGCCTCTCTGTTGGGGATTGTGGGGGGAGCCCCAATGCCCCCACTGTACCGCTGGCTCCCCGTCCTGCGGGAGCCGGCATTGCTTTTGCACAAGGGGAGCTGCAGACATGCAGCTCCCCTTGTTCAAAAGCAATCTGCTTTGCTTCATTGAAGCGAGAGCAGGTTCCCCCCAAATTTAAATATTAAGTGCCCCGGGGAGGTGGTGGTCCCCGGGGCAGTGTGGGGGCCTTGAGCCCCCCACACTAATTATTATTTAGAGCCCCAGGGAGGTGGCGGTCCCCGGGGCTCGGGGGCCCACGAGGCCCCCCTTTCATTTATTTAAATGCCCCGGGGAGGTGGCGGTCCCCAGGGCAGCGTGGGGGAGGTTGGGGCCCCCCCATACATTTATTTTAAAAGCCCGGGGAGGTGGCGATCCCCGGGGCTGCGGGGGGGCCACGTGCCCCCCGCATTAGATTTAATAATCCCTGGGGAGGTGGCGGTCCCTGGGGCTCGGGGGCCCGCGATGTCCCCCCTTTCATTTATTTAAATGCCCTGGGGAGGTGGCGGTCCCCAGGCAGCGTGGGGGGGTTGGGACCCCCGACGCATTTAATTTAGAAGCCCCGGGGAGGTGGCAGTCCCCCGCAAATTAAATACACATTGCCCCCGGGACTTGGCCCACCCGGGGGCCTCATTAAAACGAAGCACGGAAGACCGCGCTTCATTTTTTAAAATTTTTGGACGGATTCGCGCGACCCTGCCTGAATTTTAAAAAAAAAATGCTTTTTTTGGGCCTGGTGGTCCCTGTGGGACCCCCTGAGCAGGCATGGGGGGGTCAGGGTGTTTTTACCCTGCCCCCTTTTCTTGTTTTTTTATCTTTCTTTTACCTTTTTATTTCTCCCTCCGTCCGAGGCACAAGATGGCTGCCAACACTTCCTGAAGTGTTGGCAGCCAATCAGAGGCAAGCTCGTGCTTGTGTGGTTAGGCTCCGCCCAGATATCGAAAGTTGTCTTTTTTTTAATTTCTTAGGAACTACTGAACGGATTTACACCATTTGAAAAAAAGGTTGCTTTCTGAACCAAGCGCTACCTGTTTGCCAAATTTGGTGTAATTCTGTTCAGCAGTTCGGGCTGTAGCTTTGTCTAAAGTTTCCATGGAAATTAACATGGGGAAAACGCGTTTTGGGATCCCCCTTTTTTCTCAGCCCCCGCTTGACGAATCACCCCGAAACTTTCAAGACAGGAGCTGACCGGAGCGCCCCACTAGTTTTGAAAATTTCGCGAAGATTCGTCAACCTGCGCCAAGGTTATTGGGAAAAGAATAAACACTTTTTGAATAGAAACGAGGTCCTAACTATAACTACCTACGGGCGACCGCCAGTAGGTAATATATATATATATATATATGAGCAAGGCCCTGTGAGGCAGAAACGCGTCGGTGAGACAGACTGGCTCTGTTTGAACAATAAACACTTAAGATTAAGAAAAAGGATTCCTGAGTGCGGCTTAACTTTGTTTAAAATATATATATATATATATATATATATATATATATATGTATATATATATATATATATCCACATCCATCCATCCAACTCCGAAGAGAAAGCGGCACGTACACATGGTCGGTAGGAATAGGGCAGATTTGTTGTTTTCAGGTTCTCCACGACCCCACAATAGCAGAGAGACGCGTTTCGCCTGCGCAGCAGGCTTTCTCAATCTAGTTTGGCGCCGCAACAATAAGAGCTATATATAGCGCCCTCCCCTTTAGTGCAGGCATCAATCAACATGGAGCACAGACTACATGGATTACTCCATGTCTGGCAAAACACCTTCTAAACATTGTATAAACATTAAATGCATAATGCAAAAAGTCATAATTGTAGATTACAGCATAATGCTAAACCATCCTATTTCGCCAAATAAACTAATTGTCAATGCGTTCTCAACCTGAAGAAAGGGCGTGTAAAAATAGCATTCCAAAGTAATTTATAAAGTATATAGATAGATAGATACAGATATAGATATATCTATATATATCTAGATAGATAGATAGATAGATAGATAGATAGATAGATAGATAGATAGATAGATAGATAGATAGATAGATAGATAGATAGATAGATAGATTACCTACTGGCGGTCATCAGTAGGTAGTTATAGTTAAGACCTAGTTTCCATAGGAAAAGTGTTTTTTGACTTGACTGTATCTTTGGCGCCGTTTGATGAATCTTCACAAAATTTTCCCCAAAAAGTGCTCAGGTGAATCTCGTTGCACATGGAAGGTTTCTGGGGGATTCATGAAGCAGAGGTTGAGAAAAATGGGGTTAAAAAAGGGTGCTTTTGCAATGTTAATTCTTATAGGAACCTGTAAACATTACTACAGCCGAACCACTGAACGGAATTACACCAAATTTGGCAGAAATGTAGGTGTTATTATGCAGATTGTGCATTTTGGAATTTAGTGTAAATCTATTCAGAAGATTTTGAGAAATTTAAGAAAATGCACTTAGTGATATCTCCGCCGAGCTCTGATTGGCTGCCAACACTTCAACCAGGAAGTGTTGTCAGCCACCTTGGGACTCAGATCAACCGAGTCCCACCCAAAAAAAAGTTTTAAAAAAAGTAAAGGGGGCAGAGTAGGAATACCTTGACCCAACTGGCCAAAAAAGCATTTTAAAATAAAAATTGCTGCGAAATCGCGATATTTGAAAATTCGTGGCATTTTTTTTTTAAAGTAAGCACGGTCTCCCGCACTTGCTTTTAAATAACCCCCGGTGGGCCAGGTCCTGGGAGTATAGCATAAAAATAGGAGGGGGCGCACAGGGCCCTCCTCCTAGGGCTTATGAAAGCCCTGAGAACCACCACTTCCCCGCACACTACTTATTATATATGCGGGCAGGCCCACCTGGCCCACCCGCAGCCCCAGGGACCGCCACCTCCCCGGGTCTGTGTGATAGATTAGTGCTGGGGAGGCCTATATGGCTGTATGGCCTCCCCCAGAGCCCCGGGACCGCCCCCTCCCCGGGACTTTAAGTATTATTTAAAGCATGCGGCTGCAAGGACCCCCTGCAGTCCCAGGGGCCGCCACCTCCCAGGGCCTCTACATTTAAATAATGTGGGGGCCGCGTGAACTCCCCTGCAGCCCCGGGGACCACCACCTCCCGGGGCCCTCATTACAATATAATTATACTCTAGTTCAGTTTATCCGTTTGTTCCAGCAACAACTTCATTTATACTGATACACACATTGATCTGCTTCTTTTTATTAGGAATTTGAAATTGCAAAAGTTTATCAAACTCAATCAGAACAGAAGTACTAAAAGGCAGAGAACTTTGCTGGGCCCAAATAACTCTAACTGGCAATTACAAGACATTGATTCTATTCTTTCGATTCACGAGCTAGAATCTAATGAGAGAACCATAATGGCTGATGACATGAGGAACACTCGGAGTAATTTAGGCTTCAAGTGTGGATATGTCTATGAGTAGTGGTCTAAAACCTAAATCTAAGTATACTCCTAACACTGCATACGATAACATAGAAGTTTTTCATAGTGTTAAACAACATGGCCTGATGAAGCTATATGGTGAGAAGGAAAGACACACTTGCGAAAGCATCACTCATATACAGAGAGAGGCACTTCAAAATTTGGCTGGGGATCCATATATATAGTCTAGCCCTCAGACAAGAGTGGTAATATTGTGGTGTTCAATATGGCTGACTATAGAGACGAGGCTCATCATCAATTAGCTGATACTGAGTGCTATGAGGTTACCTCTTGGGAAGCATATAAACAGTCCATACTCATTTATCATGATTTACTACATAACTGCCACCAAAAAGATCTTTTGGACATAGATGAGGACAGGTTTTAAAAGAAGAGCATCCCAAAATACTTTGCCTGTACCTTTTACCAAAGATCCATAAAAATCTTACACGACCACCAGGGAGGCCTATTGTTTCAGCTAATGAGGGTGTCCTAGATAACACATCAATATTTTTGGATCATTACTTATCACCATATGTACAGGATTTACAATCATATTGTCATGATAGTACAGATTTTTGTAAAAGAATTCATGATGTCACATGTGAGGAGACTTATTGTTTGGTCACCCTAGAAGTCTTCTCTTCATATACGAGCATAGGACAAGATCAAGGGGTAGATGCCTGTGTATGCCATTTTAAAAGCCGACCCTTGGCAATACATGATCATGCTAAGATGCTGAAGCAGATGATGACCATTGCCTTGCTAATAATATATTTCTGTTTGAAAATACACTGCACAGGCAATGGACAGGAACTGCAATGGGCACCTGCTTCACCCCCAGGTTTGTGAATTTATTCTTTGGCTGGTGGGAGGAGCAGGTGGTCTGGGCAGAAGATAATGGCAGGTATACCCAACATATATCATTATGGCTCACATATATTGATGATTTGTTCCTTATAAGGGATGGATAAACTTCTCTAGCAGATGAGTTTATCTCCAATTTGAGACAGAACAATTTGAATATAAGTTTCACATACAATAGCAGCAATGCAAATGTTGAATATCTAGATATTGCCATACATGTAAAAGACAATAAGCTAAGTACAACCCTACACAGAAAAGAAACAGTGGGCAATGGCTTGTTACATGCTCACAGCCACCATCCTAACACACTAAAATGGAGAATCCCCTATGGGGAAATGCTGAGGGTCCATAGAAATTGTAGCAGTGATGAGGATTTCAGAAAAGAACAATTGCAGATCACTGATAGATTCAAACAGCGAGTGTCCCCCAACATCATCCTACTACAAGCGCAGACTAAGATACAAAGGGTGAAACAGAGAGAACTTCTTTTCAAAACAAGAGGGGCTGTGAAAGATGCTAGGCTCATTACAGAAACCACTTCCAGAATAATTATGACATACAATAAGTAATCTGATAAGATTGGGGACCTCATGAGGCAGAATTGGAATCTACTTAAAGCAGATCCAGTGAAAGGAGGGGATGATATAGCAGATTTCCCAGCAATCACATATAGGAAACCCAAATCGATCAGGGACAGGATTGTACCTAATTATACGCAGCCCACTAAGTCTCCATGGCTTGCATTATCAGACTTTCATAAATGTGGCTCTTGCAAAGCCTGCAAGACAAGTATTGTGACCAGTATAAACTTCCGACTGGTAAGATGAAGAAAATCAGCAAATTCATCACGTTGGAATATGTAATCTATGTACTACAGTGCCCACGTGGCTTTAGTTTCATAGGGAGTACCAAATCACCAGTAAAAAAGAGAATTCTCGAACATCTCAGGGCCATCAAAAATAATGATCTTAACTATCTGGTGGCCTGCCACTTCTACATTTAACATGAGAGCAATTAAGAGCTTTTGACATATTACAGGATTGACAGAATAATGGAAAACGTCAAGGGCGTTGATTGGGGAAAACAGCTCAGTATTGCTAAATCCCGGTACATTATGCAGTTGAATTCGAACTGTCTTTATGGATTAAATAGGGACTGTTAGATTTGGGGGTCTCTAGTTGGCAGAGGTAGGTACCTTTGTCCAAATAGGGACCCTTGAGTCTAGTCAGGGAAAGTAGGTACACTCCTAAAATAACCCCTTCTCACCCTCTTGGTAGCTTGGCACGAGCAGACAGGCTTATCTCAGAGGCAGTGTGTAAAGCATTTGTGAACACATACAGTAATCAAGTGACAACACTACAAATGGACACCACACAGGTTGTATATTTATAAAAATAAGTATCTTTTATATAGATTTATCACAAGACCATAAACGACAAAAATAATCCACAATACTGTCAAGAATGCTTAGTTCTGATCAAAAAGGCTTAATTCAAGGTTCTGTGCGAGTCGGTAGCCTCCTCCGGCTACGGCGATGTCAAGAACAAACAGAGTCTAACAAATCCAGCTGACCGCGTCGAGACGGGCCAACACAGCGTAGACAGACTCGGTCACAGTACCTTTTACTTGAAGCGGCAGGCACGGGCGTGCGAGCCGGATGGCTGTTCGTCGCGGTCGCGATGCAAAAATGGAAGCGCTGTAGGACGCGTTGTCCCTCGATGCGGTGCAGGCAGCGGCTCGTTGACGTCGTCGAGACGGAGTCGGTGAGACCAGGGCCGGGCGTTACAGGGCGAGACGGTGCTTCGATGCGGTGCTGGCAGGTTGCGGTGCGGCGACGGAGCCGGGTTCAGGAGCTGGCATCGATCAGTCCGGACAGCGGTGCGAGTAGGGCGGTGCGTCGTGAAGCTTGCGAGGCGGTGCCCAACTCCAGTGCGGTCACAGGACTCGAACTCAGCAACATTGACCGTGTCGGTCGGACCAGATGGATTCGGTGTAGCGAGGCGTTGCAAGGTGCGGTGCTCACAGGTTACGGTGCAGGCAGCGGCTCGTTGACGGAGTCGGTGAGACCAAGGCTGTGCGTTGCAAGATGCAGGCGTTGCTCGATGCGGTGCCAACAGGACACCGAGCTGGTCGGGAGAGTCGGTCACAGCTCCCTACCTCTGTAGCCACTGAAACAGAGTTTCCAGCAGCAATTCACAAAGGGGTGAAGTCCAATGGTCCTGGGACTTCGATCAGGGGGCAAGCTCTCTTCCAAGCCCTTGGAGATCCTTCACAAGTTGATGAAAGTCACAGCAAAGCAAAAGTTCCTTTCTCCTTTCTTTGGCAGTCAGGCAAACCACTGCAGGCCAATCCCCCAAGCAGCACTTCAGGCTTAGGGATAGTCTCTACTCAGTTTCTTCTTGGTTCCGCTCCTCAGCAAAGGTTTCTTCTTGTTCCCAAAAGTGATCTAATTTCTTGGGATCAGGGTCCCAATATTTATACCCCAAAATCCTTTGTCCTCTGAGGGCAGAGGGGCCTTTGCCCAGTCCAAACCAGTTCTGGAGCACTCTGTTTACATGACTCTTTCTTTCCTTTCACAGTGCAGGGCAGAAACATCAGATGCCCCACAGGAGGTGGAGCCAGCATTGTGGAGAGAAAGCCCAGCCCTGGAGCACTTTGTTGACATGATTCCTTCTCTTCTTTCACTGTGCAGGGCAGAGACATCAGACGCACCACAGGGGGTGGAGCCAGCACTGTGGGGGGCAGGCACTGTCCTATTCAGGTCCCAGGTGCAACTCCTCCCACCCATCTAGATGCAGATCTCTCTATTCACCACTGGGCTGACTCATTCTGTCTCCTGGAATCCCCAGCCCTGTCACTCAAAAACACCAGACAAGGAATACACAACCTAGCAGAGGCAGGCTTTGGATAGTTAGACAAGAAAATACCTACTTTCTAAAAGTGGTATTTTCAAACACAGAATGTTAAAACCAACTTCACTAAAAGATGTATTTTATCATTCTGAGTTCAGGCATACTAAACTCGAATTTCCACCATGTTCCCTGAGTCAGTTAGGATTATAAAATGTAATAATCTAAGTGCCCATTCTGGCCTATGGAGAACAGGTAGCCTTGCAATAGTGAAAAACGAAAATGGCTGTAATTCACTATTAGGTCATGCCACACACACCAGGGCATGTCCTACCTTATACTTACAATGCACCCTGCCCTAGGGCCTACTTTAGGAGTGACCAACATGCAGTAAAGGGAAGGTTTAGGGCCTGGTAAGTGGGTGTACTTACCAAGTCGACATGGCAGCCCTAGGCTGCACACAGGCTCTGCAATGGCAGGCCTGAGACACACTTTACAAGCTGCTCCTGTGGGTGGCACAACCAGTGCTGCAAGCCCACCAGCAGCATTGGATTTACAAGCCCTGGGCACACTCAGTGCACTGTAGTAGGGACTGACAAGTAAACCAATCATCCAATCATGGAGTCACTAATACACAACACAATTTATCATAGGGAGCACTTGCACTTTGGCACTGATTAGCAGTGGCAAAGTGCCCATGAGCATCTAGTCCAGCAAAAACATATCGACAACAGTGGAGGCATTATGAAAAAAATGGAAGGGAGACCCACGCCAAGGATGCCAGGTCTAACACGTGTCCCCTCCAGCTGAAATGTGGGGAGAACTATCCTACCTCTAGGGAGTTCTCATCACTAAGGCGGAAAAATCTGGACAGACCATCAGCATTGGCGTGTTCTGTACCAGGGCGGTGTTCCACCGTAAAGTCCATCCCCTTTAGGGAAATGGACCACCTCAACAGCTTTGGATTCTCACCCCTCATCTGCATCAACCATCGGAGGGGCCTGTGGTCTGTCTGAACCCGGAAGTGAGTCCCAAACAGGTATGGTCTCAGCTTCTTCAGTGCCCAGACCACAGCAAATGCCTCACGCTCAATAGCACTCCATCTCTGTTCCCGGGGAAGTAACCTCCTACTGATGAAGGCTACAGGTTGGTCTAGGCCCTCCTCATTGATCTGTGATAGAACAGCCCCTACACCATGCTCTGAAGCGTCTGTCTGAACAATGAACTCATTGGAGAAGTTGGGTGCCTGGGGCACAGGCGCCGTGCACATGGCAGTCTTCAAGGTGTCAAAAGCTTTTTGACAGGCGTCAGTCCAAATCACTTTCCTGGGCTGCTTCTTGGAAGTCAGCTCTGTCAAGGGGGCAACAATGCTGCCATACCCCTTGACGAATCTCCTGTAATACCCGGTGAGTCCTAGGAAGGCTCTCACCTCTGTCTGGGTCTTTGGGGGGCTCCCAAGCCAGAATGGTATCAATTTTCGGTTGGAGGGGTGCCACCTGGCCGCTCCCAACCTGGTGTCCCAAGTACACCACAGAGCCCTGCCCAATCTGGCACTTACTTGCCTTGATTGTGAGGCCTGCCCTCCGCAGTGCCATCAACACTTCCCAGAGGTGGCGCAGATGTTCTTCCCAACTGGCACTGAACACTGCGATGTCATCCAGGTAGGCGGCACTGAAATCCTCCAGTCCAACCAACACCTGGTTGACCAACCTCTGAAAGGTGGCAGGGGCATTCTTCATCCCAAAGGGCATCACCCGGAACTGGTAGTGCCCATCTGGTGTGGAGAATGCTGACCTCTCTTTTGCCCCATCAGTCAAGGCGATCTGCCAGTACCCAGACGTTAAGTCAAACGTGCTGAGGTACCGCGCAGCCCCTAACCGATCCATGAGCTCATCAGCTCTGGGGATGGGGTGTGCGTCAGTCCTGGTGACGGAATTGAGTCCCCTGTAGTCCACACAGAACCGGAGTTCTGGTGTGGCACCAGGCACGGCAGCCTTTGGAACCAAGACCACTGGGCTGGCCCAAGGGCTGTTAGAGGACTCAATCACCCCTAGCGCAAACATCTTGGAGACCTCCTCCTTGATGCAGGCTCTGACCCTGTCAGTCACCCTGTAAGCCTTGTGCTTCACAGGAAGACTGTCCCCAGTGTCCACATCATGGACGCACCAATGAGTGACACTGGGAACCAGGGAGAACAGGTCAGGGAACTGTCCCAACAGCTGGCGACAGTCACCCTGCTGCTCAGGTGTCAGGGAGGTAGAGAGGTTTACTCCCTCCACTGATCCATCTTGCTCTCGGGCTGACAGGAGGTCAGGAAGAGGCTCGGTCTCCTCCTCCATCCCATCATTTGTAGCTAAGAGCATGCCCATTTGGGACCTCTCCAAGTGGGGCTTCAGGCGGTTCACATGCAGGACCCGCAAGGGGTTCCTGGGAGACTGCAAGTCCACCAAATAGGTAACTGGACTCTTGCGCTCCACCACCGAAAAAGGGCCGGTCCACCTATCCTGGAGCGCACAAGGCTCCACTGGGGCCATGACCCACACTTTCTGACCAGGCTGAAGCTCGAACAGAGTGGCATTCTGGTCGTACCACCGCTTCATCTCCTCCTGGCTGGCTTCCAAATTTGCCTCAGTAAGCTCTCTGAAATGCCTAGTCTGGTTCCTGAAGGCCAGCATGTAACTGTATACATCCTGGGGAGGTTTCCTGGGAGATTGCTCCCAGCCTTCCTTGACCAAACTCAGAGGTCCTCGCACCGGGTGTCCATAGAGGAGCTCAAAGGGGCTGAACCCTAGAGACTTCTGTGGCACCTCCCGGTATGCAAACAACAGGCAAGGTAAGAGGACGTCCCATTTACGCCTCATGGGTTCTTCCAGACCCATAATCATGCCCTTGAGGGTCCGGTTGAATCTCTCAACCAGCCCATTTCCTTGAGGGTGGTAAGGAGGGGTGAACTTGTAAGTTACACCGCACTCCTGCCACAGGGACTTCATGTACTTGGACACGAAGTTGGTACCTCTGTCAGACACCACCTCTTGAAGGAATCCCACACGTGAGAAAATTCCCATCAGTGCCCGTCCCACCACGGGGCCGTCACTGTCCTGAGAGGGATGGCTTCAGGGTACCGGGTGGCATGGTCCACCAAGACCAGGATAAACCTGTTGCCCATGGCTGTCTTGGGGTCCAGTGGCCCAACAATGTCAATAGCCACCCGTTCAAAGGGGGTGCTGACCACAGGGAATGGTTGGAGAGGAGCCTTCTGCTTCCTCCCACTCTTTCCACTTGCCTGGCAAGTCTGGCATGTCCTGCAGTGAGTGGCGGCACACCTGCGCATCTGGGGCCAATAGAAATGGGTGACAAGCCTTTCAAAGCTCTTGTCCTGCCCCAGATGTCCTGCTAATGGTACATCATGAGCCAACCCCAGTAGGAAGGCTCTGAAGCGCCTGGGTACCACCAGCACATGGGCTGACCCAGGCTCAGCAACCTTAGGCTCTGAATACAGGAGACCATTCTCCCAGTAAATCCAATGTGACCCAGACTGATCACCTGCTGCCTGGTCTGTGGCCTGTTGCCTCAGACCCACGAGAGAAGGGCATGTGTTCTGCTCCTCGCAGAACTCTTCCCTGGAGGGTCCTCCTTCTTGCTGCCAATGGGTCAGCTCAGGTAGGTCCCCCAGTTCAGCTACCTGTTCCCCTGTAGGCTCCAGGGCATCCCCCTCAGGGTCTGCCTCCTCCTGGACCGTGGGAACTTCGGGGGCCGGGTTCCCGCGCCCCCTGCCTCCTCTCTCTCCGGCAGGCACCTGGGCCTCCCTCTCAGGCTCCAGGTCTTCTTGAACACCTTTAGCTGCCATTGACCGGGTGGTCACACATGCCCAATCAGGCAAGCACAACATTTCTAAATGCGCACTCCGCTCCACCTTAGCCCAAGGTGAGCTCTCCAAATCGTTCCCTAACAAACAGTCAACAGGCATGGCTGGCCTCACAGCTACTTGAAGAGTACCCGAGATCCCCCCCCACTCAAAGGGAACCTGAGCCACCTTGCAGTGACTCTCTCTGTTGTCAGCGGCAACAACTGGATAGAATGCATCAGGGACAACCTGCTCTTTAGACACCAGGTGACACTTGACAGCTGTCACACTGGCTCCTGTGTCTCTCAGAGCCTCCACCCTATGGCCATTGATGGTCACCCACTGCCTGTATTTTTAGTGTTATCAGGCAGCTGGGTCCTAGGGACCATCTCAGAGTCTCCTAATGAGACAAGGGAAAACACTGTGGGATCCCCCACCTTGGGCACCCCACTCCTCCCCCAGGGCTACACTAGCCAACTGCCGGGCACCAGTGGGTGCTGGTTTTCCATGCAAAGGGCAACGAGGATCGTTTGCCTTGTGGCCAGGGGCGCCACACTTGTAACACACCAGTGGTCCCTGGTGAACAGGGGGGCCTGTCAGGGCCACTGGCTTCTTCTCAGGGGGAGGCTGGGAACCTTTCCTTTGGTTCCCTTGGGGTCTACTTTGGGGCCCTTTATGGAACTCCCTCTGTTTACCTTTGTCCCCCCCACTCTTCTGCTGGGGACCCTGCCCACCCTTGGCGGAGTCTCCCACGTGACCCTTGTGGACCCGGGTACTCACCCAGCGGTCCGCCTCCTCAGCAAGCTGCCTAGGGTTAGTCAGCTTACTATCAATCAGGTGCTGGCGTAGCTCAGGAAAACAATTACTGGACAAGTGCTCCCATGCAATCAAATCAAAGAGCGCCTAAAAATCAGTCGCTTTGCTACCCTTTACCCAACCATCCAAGGCTCTGCAAAAAAAAGTCACATATTCAACCCAGGTACTGCCTTCAATCTTCTTACAGTTCCTGAACCTCTGCCTATAAAGCTCAGGGGTCAAACCATACCTAGTCATTAAAGCATCCTTCATGTGGCTGTATGAATTATAGACTTCAGAGGGCAAATCCAACAAGGTATCCCGCCCTTCACTCAGGAACCGCCCCCACAACCCCGCTCCCCAATCCTTCTCAGGGACCCGGTGGGAAGACATGGCTACCTCATAGGCTTTCAACCACTGCCCAATGTCATCATTTTAAAAAAAAACTCCTTCACCACATCTTTGGGAATATACACCCTAGCTTCAACAGGCACAGGCGGTACACTGCTACCAGAGGGAGTAATCTCTAAGCTTTTGGCCTTCAATTCCAACTCCCTCAAAACTTTCTCATGTTCAAACTGCATTTTCTTTTCCTCTAGGGCTAATTTCCTAGTTTGCATTTCAAATTCTAACTGCCCATTCAGCTTGAGCTTTGTCAGCTCCATTTCGTGCATCCTACTCTCTTTCCTGTCCTCAAACTCTTCTGGGGACAGACCTCTGGCAGAAACACTGCTACATACTGGGGAAGGTGGTCTTCCAGCCCCTAGACCCAATAGCCCCTACAGCTGCCCTTCTGCATTCTCAGCCCCCTCCACAGGGGCACTCCTTGATTCGACCCAGGCCCTCAGCGCCTTTTGGAGGTCCTCCTTCCTGGAGAGCCCGGTCATGGACACTTTAAACTTTTTGCAGAAATTCTTGAGCTGCTTGAGGGTGTAGCATTCTAGCCTCTCCTCTTCCCAATCACACTCAACAGAGGCTACTGATGCTGGTTTCTCCATGGTGATTAAACTTGGCAGTTGCAAAAATAGAAAATCCCCCAAAAAATGCTATCAAAGAGTATGTGGTTGCGTCTTGGTCTGCACTCACTAAGTAGTGTTCACCAATTACTGTACATGAGTCACAAATGCAAGTCCAGAATCCTCACCGCTGACCACCAATGTTAGATTTGGGGGTCTCTAGTTGGAAGAGGTAGGTACCTTTGTCCAAATAGGGACCCTTGAGTCTAGTCAGGGAAAGTAGGTACACTCCTAAAATAACCCCTGCTCACCCTCTTGGTAGCTTGGCACGAGCAGACAGGCTTATCTCAGAGGCAGTGTGTAAAGCATTTGTGAACACATACAGTAATCAAGTGACAACACTACAAATGGACACCACACAGGTTATATATTTATAAAAATAAGTATCTTTTATATAGATTTATCACAAGACCATAAACGACAAAAATAATCCACAATACTGTCAAGAATGCTTAGTTCTGATCAAAAAGGCTTAATTCAAGGTTCTGTGTGAGTCGGTAGCCTCCTCCGTCTACGGCGATGTCAAGAACAAACAGAGTCTAACAAATCCAGCTGACCGCGTCGAGACGGGCCAACACAGCGTAGACAGACTCGGTCACAGTACCTTTTACTTGAAGCGGCAGGCACGGGCGTGCGACCCGGATGGCTGTTCGTCGCGGTCGCGATGCAAAAATGGAAGCGTTGCAGGACGCGTTGTCCCTCGATGCGGTGCAGGCAGCGGCTCGTTGACGTCGTCGAGACGGAGTCGGTGAGACCAGGGCCGGGCGTTACAGGGCGATGCAGTGCTTCGATGCGGTGCTGGCAGGTTGCGGTGCGGCGACGGAGCCGGGTTCAGGAGCTGGCGTCGATCAGTCCGGACAGCGGTGCGAGTCGGGCGGTGCGTCGAGAAGCTTGCGAGGCGGTGCCCAACTCCAGTGCGGTCACAGGACTCGAACTCAGCAACAGTGACCGTGTCGGTCGGACCAGATGGATTCGGTGTAGCGAGGCGTTGCAAGGTGCGGTACTCACAGGTTACGGTGCAGGCAGCGGCTCGTTGACGGAGTCGGTGAGACCAAGGCCGTGTGTTGCAAGATGCAGGCGTTGCTCGATGCAGTGCCAACAGGACACCGAGCTGGTCGGGAGAGTCGGTCACAGCTCCCTACCTCTGTAGCCACTGAAACAGAGTTTCCAGCAGCAATTCACAAAGGGGTGAAGTCCAATGGTCCTGGGACTTCGATCAGGGGGCAAGCTCTCTTCCAAGCCCTTGGAGATCCTTCACAAGTTGATGAAAGTCACAGCAAAGCAAAAGTTCCTTTCTCCTTTCTTTGGCAGTCAGGCAAACCACTGCAGGCCAATCCCCCAAGCAGCACTTCAGGCTTAGGGATAGTCTCTCCTCAGTTTCTTCTTGGTTCCACTCCTCAGCAAAGGTTTCCTCTTGTTCCCAAAAGTGATCTAATTTCTTGGGATCAGGGTCCCAAAATTTATACCCCAAAATCCTTTGTCCTCTGAGGGCAGAGGGGCCTTTGCCCAGTCCAAACCAGTTCTGGAGCACTCTGTTTACATGACTCCTTCTTTCCTTTCACAGTGCAGGGCAGAAACATCAGACGCCCCACAGGAGGTGGAGCCAGCATTGTGGAGGGAAAGCCCAGCCCTGGAGCACTTTGTTGACATGATTCCTTCTCTTCTTTCACTGTGCAGGGCAGAGACATCAGACGCACCACAGGGGGTGGAGCCAGCACTGTGGGGGGCAGGCACTGTCCTATTCAGGTCCCAGGTGCAACTCCTCCCACCCATCTAGATGCAGATCTCTCTATTCACCACTGGGCTGACTCATTCTGTCTCCTGGAATCCCCAGCCCTGTCACTCAAAAACACCAGACAAGGAATACACAACCTAGCAGAGGCAGGCTTTGGATAGTTAGACAAGAAAATACCTACTTTCTAAAAGTGGTATTTTCAAACACATAATGTTAAAACCCACTTCACTAAAAGATGTATTTTATCATTCTGAGTTCAGGCATACTAAACTCGAATTTCCACCATGTTCCCTGAGTCAGTTAGGATTATAAAATGTAATAATCTAACTGCCCATTCTGGCCTATGGAGAACAGGTAGCCTTGCAATAGTGAAAAACGAAAATGGCTGTAATTCACTATTAGGTCATGCCACACACACCAGGGCATGTCCTACCTTATACTTACAATGCACCCTGCCCTAGGGCCTACTTTAGGGGTGACCAACATGCAGTAAAGGGAAGGTTTAGGGCCTGGTAAGTGGGTGTACTTACCAAGTCGACATGGCAGCCCTAGGCTGCACACAGGCTCTGCAATGGCAGGCCTGAGACACACTTTACAAGCTGCTCCTGTGGGTGGCACAACCAGTGCTGCAAGCCCACCAGCAGCATTGGATTTACAAGCCCTGGGCACACTCAGTGCACTGTACTAGGGACTGACAAGTAAACCAATCATCCAATCATGGAGTCACTAATACACAACACAATTTATCATAGGGAGCACTTGCACTTTGGCACTGATTAGCAGTGGCAAAGTGCCCATGAGCATCTAGTCCAGCAAAAACATATCGACAACAGTGGAGGCATTATGAAAAAAATGGAAGGGAGACCCACGCCAAGGATGCCAGGTCTAACAGGGACGAAGAGTTATCTATGCCCAGTGTAGTACAGAGGGTTATTTCTTCTCAGGGGTCTGTTATAACGTGCCCCGGGTACACTTTATGTCTGTTTACTAGTTTCATAAACAATACCTGATTCCCACCACACTCCATCTCTGCAGGACTACTTTATTTTGAAAGTTTTGCATATAATTTGATTTGTGATTTCACTGTGTGCACTATTTATTCACATTATTACACTTACAATTATTATGTGATGCCCTTATAGGCTATTATTTGGTTATTCATGCATATATGATGCAAATGGCTATACGTCTGGTAGAGTGTGAGGATTGAGGTATTCTTACCTGGTACAGTCTTCCGAACCACTTTATCTTAGATTATCGTAACTGGCCCCAGTGAATTACGTACATTCGTTTGTATGATGGCACCTTTGAGGCACCCAGTTGGGCCCCCTTTTCACTAACTTTACCAGTATTATGCTGTTATGATGGATTATTAAGTTTGTATTACCCTGACTATTTTAGTCAGGTGCAGTATTCTTACTCAGTAATCTTTATACCTGTTTAGTCCTCTTATAATGGATACTTGATTCCCCCTGCACTCCTTCTCTGTAGGATTACTTTATTTTAAAAGTTTTGCATATCATTTGGTGTTTGATTTAACTTTGTGCACTATTTTTTCACATTTATACACTCGCATAACACTTAACCCCTTCGCTGCTTCTGTCGGCCAACGGCCGTCGCGAGCACTACCTCCGTAGTGCTGCGCACGTCCATTGGCCGACGCGGCCCCGCCCACTTAATTAAACCGCCGCATCGCGGCGGAATTCGCGCCGCGGTTAAGCGGGTAATAACCATAATTATTATGTGATGCCCCTATAGTTTATTATTGGGTTATTCATGCACTATTGACACAAATGGCAATACATCTGGTACAGAGGGAGGGGTGCGGTATTCTTTCCTGGTATGGTCTCCCGAACCACTTTATTGGTACTGGCCCCATGGATTATGTACATTTGTTTGAATGATGGCACCCTTGAGGCACCCAGTTGTGCGCCCCTTTCACTGTTTTTGGGTTGTATTTACCAGTATCATGCTGTTATTATGGATTATTATGTTTGTATTATCCTGACTATTTTAGCACTCACTAGATTTATGTATTGCAGTTATATTTCAAGAATATTGGTTAGCTTGATGTGTGTGAGTGATTTCACAAATCAGGTACTTTGCACTATACAGCACTTTACATTTATTTGCTTGCCCCGTCTAGAGGATTATTATGTATGTATTTAATTTTGATTTGGAAAGTCTGTGTTTTTATCTTTCTGTTGTTTACATATTATGCTTTCCGTATTGCTTGGTTGCGGCATGTACATAAACAGACTACTTGCGGGAAGATTGACTTTGAGATGTCTGTTTTCTATGTCTATGTCTTACACCCTTTGTAGGACATCAAGCGTTTAATTATTGTTATTCTACATTTACAAGCTGTTTGATTAATGCTGCTACTATTGTATAATACTGGAACGATATGAGTAAACTTGATGTCAATTTGTTGACCCGAACTTCGCTTAAAAGTATATTGCTTATTTCTATGAAAGTGCATCATTTATATTGCAGCTGAGGGACGAGTCACTTGAACTTGACAAAGGCTATAGAGGCAGCTGATTGAATATATATATATATATATATATATGTGATCAAGACCACAGGCTTGTGGTCGAAACGCGTCATCCTGACATGCTAAGACAATAAATTCTCTTTATTGCATCTTCAACTGGAGTCTGTGCCCTTGTTTGGCCCACCATGGTCGTTCTCTGGGATCCTGGGATTCTCAAAAGAAGTGCGTCAACTCCAATTTCAAATGATTTTCAGGCAGTTTATTTTTCCTCATTACGTGTTTCAGCCCTCTCAGGGGCCTTAATCACTGGTGAGCATTCTCCATTCAAATTGACCATGTGCCTTTCACAGACAAATGCCAAACCACCTTTTTATTCAGTCGTTTACCGGTCATGCTATATCAGAATGTGCCTCGGAAACAATAAAAACAATGAACTTTCCACAGCAGTGTACTTGTGCCAGTCTCAATCCATTATTAAAACGCTGCTGTTTTAGTTTATATTTCATACCATTCAGATGCGCACGATGATTTATGGCTCATTAACTTATGACCCTGCCATCTGCTTTTTAGGTCCAGCCTAGGCAGCACAAGCTCTGTCTCTCCGAGACCTGCAGTAATCATTGTGTGTGTTGACAGTCCGCCCATTGGCATTTTATTGGTTTGTTCAACTGTCTGTTAAAATCTGTTTATTTGTATTAGTTAATCTGTGATGTAGTTTCTCCTTTTCTTTGTTTGGGAACGCCTATGCAGCACCGCGTAACTACGGTAAACTTGCTGCTAGTGTGATGAAGTATTTGGTTTGGAACTCTTTTGTTTTTGGTTTCTTAATTGGAAAGTGCATGGAGTTTATTTTTATTTTTTTAGGACCGGTGGGACAAAGTGTTTGTTTTTTACTTTGCCGATATTTATTTATTGTAAGGAACGTGGTAACATGTTTATTTTGGGTGTCATAATTTAATTTTGCATGCAGCTTGCCTTGCCGGCTTTAGGAGTTATTTGCATTAGTTTTCGAGCTTAATGCAGCAGCGCCTAATTACGGTAAACTTGCTGCTAGTGGAATAAAGTATTTGGTTTTTTTGTGTGGTTTTTTTTGGTTTCTTTATTGGAACGTGCATGGAGTTTCTTTTTTGACGGGTTGGATAAAGTATTTGTTTTTACATAGCTGATATATTTTGTGGAAGGGTAGGATGAAGTGTTTGTATTTTGCATTGCCGATATTTATTTGTTGTAAGGTACTTGGCAACATGTTTATTTTGAGTGTCTTAATTAAAACTTGCATGCAGTTTGCCTTCCCGGCTTTAGCAGTAATTTGCATTTGTTTTCGAACTTAAACATCTTGTTGTTTCTTTTTATTTAGTTTGTATGTATCCCACAGATGCTGTAACCTGAAAGATAAAAAATTTTACTAGAAGACTGATTTGTGCTTGATTCGCTCGTCCCTGATTTCTTTTACAACAAGTCTAGAAAACATGCTAATGTTTTACATTACATCCGACTTTGAGGTGCAATTTTTTTGTTTTAAACCAATGCAAATAGCTTAGAATTTATTTACACTGTAAAATCAGCGTAAAAGCAACTGTATTTTTGTTTTAAAAGCGTATTTTAACCAATATGTATTCCTTTTATTTTATGGTGGGAATTGTATTTGTGCTGATCCGCAAACACGCACCTTTTAATATTTCAGCCTACTTTCTGCTCTTATACTCGTACTTTTACTTCCTGCTCGTTCTTTCACCTTCTTTCAAATACACACAGTCATGCAACTGTTTCTTTCTTATTTGTCTCTTTAAAATATGTCTTTCTCGACTTTCTTATAGCTTTCTTCTCTTCTGTCACTCTCTCTCACACATACATGCACACAGCTGTTTTCTCTCACTTCTCTCTTTTAAATCTATCTCTTTTTTCTCGGCTCTAACTCTGCTCATTCTTTCGCTCCCTCTCTTTCTCTCTCTCTCACACAGCTCTTTCTTTTTTATTTGTTTCTTCTAAATCTATCACTCTCATTTCTGATTTAGCTTCCTCTCGTTCTGTCACTTTCTCAGTTTGTTTCACAACTTTGTCATCCTGCTATTTCTCGGAATTTAGTCAATCTGTATCCACAGATGCTGCAGCCCAATAGATCACAATCTTTACTACAAGGCTGATTTACGCTTAATTAGCTCGTCTCTTTCGTTTCACAAGTCTATAAAACATGCCAATGTTTCACATTACAGCAGACTTTCAGGAGCACTTCTTTCTTTCTTTCAAACAAATGTCAATACATTACAATTTATTTTACACTGTAAAACCAGCGTAAAAACAACTGTAGTTTTTTTTTTTTTAAATTAAAAGCGTATTTAAACAAAAAGGGTGTTTCTTTTATTTTACAGTGGGAATCGTATTTGTGCATTGCCGCAAACAGGCACCTTTTAATATTCCAGCATATTTTTGTGCAGCAGCAACATGTACGATACATTATTTAATTTATAATTCAGACCTCTACTCCGAATATATGTGTGTAAGTTTACCTCTATATAGCCGGCCCTTCCCTCTTAGCGCATATAGCGCTTTACATTTACATTACTAGCATTTATATTTCTTTCCTACTATAGCTATTTTTCCTACTTCCTCTTTACTCACACACCCTGCAAAGTTTACTTTTAGTTAAAATTTAACATTTCAACCATATATATTCATCTTTTAACACTCTTACAACCAGGGAAACACACCTTATTTGATCCCAAATGCATTTAATACCGTAACTTTCATTAGGCCTCTAATTGCAATGAACTTACATCTACAAACTAGACCTTAAATATTAATCCCCTGGATTCATTTCCTTTTAAAAAAGCAAACATGTTGTACACATCTCCAGTTATTATTTTCAAATGCCACGTTCACCTCCTTAAACTGCAACCACTCTAAAACTATTTCTGAACAACCTATAAAACGGGACCAAGGGATAATATTGGACACTAGCACCTTACAAGCAATTATATTCCCACCCCTTTTACTGTAGCGGTTCTCTTCAAATTTAGAAGGACACACGTTTTACTTGTCCTCAAATACTTTACCAAGCCCCACCACATTTAAATAATAGCTGCAGGTACGATTCTTCACCTAAACACCCCGTACCCGCCTCCATTTAAAATAAAGCAAACATTAATTATAACTAGTCACAAAGATATCAAATAACAGATACAGTGTTTGTTTTTTGCGTTGCCGATACATTTTTGGGACCGGTAGGGTGAAGTGTTTGGTTTTTGCTTTGGCGATATTTATATGATGTAAGTAACGTGGGGACGTGTTTTTTTGGGTGGCTTAATTTAAACTTGCATGCAGTTTGCCTTGCCAGCTTTAGCAGTGATTTGCATTTGTTTTCGAACTTTAACGTTATGCTGTTTCTTTTCATTTAGTTAGTATGTATCCCACAGGTGCTGTAAGGCGAAAGATAACAATATTTACGAAAATATTTCAGCATACATTTCTGCTCTTATATTCGTACTTCTACTTCCTGCTCATTCTTTCACTTTCTCTTAAACACACACCTGCATGCAACTGTTTATTTCTTATTTGTCACTTTAAAATGTCTTTCTTGTCTTTCTTATAGTTTACTTCTCTTCTGTCACTCTCTCTCTCACACATACATGTACACAGCTATTTTTTCTCACTTCTATCTTTTAAGCCTATCTCTCTTTTTTAGTTCTAATTTTGTTCATTCTTTGTCTCTCTCTTATGTTCTCTTATGCACAGTTCTATTTTTAGGTCGAGCCTAGAGCAGCGCATGCGCTGCTCTAGGAAATCGACCTCTTGGAATCACTTCAGCTTCAGGAGAAGCTCGTGCATGTAGTGCTCACACGCCATTGGCCTTTGCGTCTGGCTTTAGCACGCAATTGACCAAAGGCATGTGGATGTCCCAGCTTTTAGGAAAATGATCACTCCCAGAGCGTTTTGCTCTCGGGGGCCAGCATGACATCTGTTTTGTGTCACCTTTCACTTTCGCGGCCGTGGCTTTCTTTGTGGTCCCATTTATTACTTGCTGCTTTGGCTTTCTCTGGGCTGAGCTCTCGCGCTTCCCGGAGCCTTGTTTACTCTTTCCTGGCACTGATTTTAAGCTTGATTTGTAAGTGGACCAATAAGCAGAAATTATCTTCGCTATCCGTCTCCCTTCTCCACACCCTCGCTCGTCTTTTTAAGCAGAAATTAAACCTATGCTGCTATTTAGTGTTCGTGCGTTCTGAAGAGCTTCATCCTCTCCGCATGTCAGAACGTTTTATTAAAATCAAATCATGGCGAGTTTAAGGCGTTGCGTCTTTCCCTTGACACAAGTTTTGCTTGTTTACTGACAAAGCCTTTTATTGCTTTTGCCTGCTGCAGTTCTTGTTTACAAAAAGGGATGTGTGGTTTTACATGTCTGTTTTAATTCGACGAATAGGTTGAAAGGTACTACCTTCCTCGGAGCCTGTGGTGCTGTGATGAGCCTGATGGTTTTTACTTGGCACAACAGTGTTGGTGTACATTACAGCAGCAGGGGACGGGTCTTTATCAACAACTCAAAGGCCACCAGCAGCTCAACTGTACATGTTGCACCCGAATGGGTGGTCGTAAACTAGAAATGCCTTCTGCTTTACTGTCCTTATCGGAGAGAGACACCAGAGTTCGAGACCTAGACTTTGATCTGTTAAGACTCAGAGCTTGACACTCTCCAGTCATACACAATAGGGCCTTGATTTCCAGCGCTCTAGGTTTCTCTAGGTCCGACATGGGATGTGCCTGACAAGGGCTGCGCAGGCGTTGGATGTGGTAGTGGCTTGACCGAGGGCGCAGGGTGCAGAATTCAATACATAAATATAATTTGTACAGAATATTCAGCCAAGAATTACCTTGTATGACTATATAAACATACATGACAGTGGCTATAAGCCCTCGTATGCAAGGAAAGGGTCCGGGCGTTCTAAAAAAACAAAATAAGTTGTTCCAAGTCCTTTCATCATTTGTCTGTCTTGGGTATTCTCCTATGTTGAGGTGAATATGCCTTCTATTGGTAAAACATAATTAATATATAGTACACGGGATGGATTTGCCATTGAGGCCTCTAGGGCATCTTCAACGATAAATACAACACTGAATGCATTGCCGAGAATACTGCAATTTATGTTAATACTGAAGTGGGTATTGAGGTTATTTCCCCTGAAAGTGAATTTACTGTCGGTGTGGAACTCTTTTTCCCAGCTGATATAACAGATTTGATAAATATGCAGTTTATATGAGAACCCGGGCTGTTCCTAATCAGGGAAGGATATAAAAACAAGCATTGGCATAGCCAATAGGTCTCACCTTTGGGACCTTATAAGTATTTAGTTTTGCAGTACAATATCCTTGATGCAACAACATCAACTGTTGCATGGCTAAACACTTATAAGGTCCCAAAGGCGAGACCTATTGGCTATGCCAATGCTTGTTTTATTTGTTTCTTCTAAATCTATCTCTCTCATCTCTGCTTTAGCTTCCTCTCTTTTTATCACTCTCTTTCTTTCACATGGACATGCACACAGCTACCTCTTTCTTATTTATTTATTTCAAATCTATCTCTTTTCTTTCAATTATACCGCCCTCTCCTTCTCTTACTCTTTCTCTCTCACACACACCTATTTCTTTTTCAATGATCTCTTTTAAATTTGTCTCTCGCATCCTACTTCTAGCTCTTTCTCCTTATCTCACATTGTCTTTCTTATACACACATGCATGCAACTCTTTCTCTCACTTATTTTTCTTTTGGGAATGTAGCTTTCTCATCTCACTTATAATTCTGTCTCATTTTCTCACTTTCTCTTTCTCACACACACACATGCACACACCTGTCTCTTTCTCACTTCTTTCTTCACTATCGGTCTCTTTCGTTTCTGTTCTAGCTCTCTTTCACTCTCTCTCTCTCTCTCTCTCGCTCCCTCTCTCTCTCTCTCTCATGCATACGTACATACATACAGCTCTCTGTCACTTCTCTTTTCAGAACCTATATTTATTTGTACTGTTTAGGTTGACTCTCACTTATTATCGGAAATTTGAGTAATAAAATATTTTCCATTTCTGCTCACTAAAATAAAAAATTCTGTTAGTATTATATACATCAATATATAAAAATCGCATTAAGGCTATATTATTAGCCAATTAAGCTATTCACTATAAGCCTCCAAAGTTACACAATTGATAAAAATTAATTCGTATGAATTTAAATAAACAAAGTCCTTGGCTCATATACCCCTATACATAGCAAATCACAAAGCCTTGTATCAATACGAACCAACCTTAATTAGAGGCACTGGTTACATAAAGAGGGCATTTGCAATTTTGAATAAGATTTTTTAAAAATGTTAACACATTCCTTTAAAGTCACAAACATATCCGTCCATATCCTTTCCATATTTTCTCTTCTCAGTTTTACTTTCCTCTTATTCTGTCATTTTTCTTGCACATATACAAGCACACAACTGTCTCTTTTTTATTTGTCCATTTGAAATATGTCTCTCTTCTCCTATTATAGATTCCTCTCATTCTGACACTATCTCTCTCTCAAACACACATATACAAAGCTGTCTCTTTTCACTTCTCTCTTTTAAATCTGTCTCTTTCCACTAATGTTAATATTTTTTCATACATTCAAACACGTTTTTCTAATTTGTTTTCGCTCATTGTTGTATTTCTAATGCTCTGTTTATATGCCTTTCCAGCTTCTCCTGTGACCTACAGTTTGTTTCACAGCTTTATCATTCCTTATCCGCAAACACACTTCTTTTAATATTTCAGCATACTTTTCTACTCCTATATTCATACTTCTACTTCCTGCTCCTTCTTCCACCTTCTCTTAAACACATACACACAACATTTTGGGGCATATGTTCAAGGAGTTAACGCCACGTTAGCGGCACTTTTCCGCCGATATTTTTATCGCTGTATTCACAAGCTGTCGCTAACATCTGTTAGCGGCAGTTTTCCGGCGAAAACGTCCATTATAAAGATTGCCACTTCTGTTAGCGATAATGACATGCAAGGGAGGGTAAACAGACATAATATCGAAACAAAAATATCGAATGGACAAAATATCGAGTCCAAAATATAGAATGGACATAATATCGAATGGACATAATATAGTCGTTAAAAATATCGAAATTAAGGTAAGTAATATCGATTGTTAAAATATCGAAGTACAAAATATAGGCATTAAAAAATATCGAATTTTTAATAATATCAAATTTTTTCTAAGTGTATTGTATGTTAGTATATGTGTTAAAAGTGTATATTAGTTGTTGTAATGTATGTTTAATTTTTAAAAGCAATGAATTTTATGTTATTTAATTTTTGTGTAATTTAATTCCGTAGCGGGTAGTGGGTTTATAGGGGAATAGGGTGGGAAGTAATTTAATTAAAATTAAGTACATATTAATAAATATTAATTGGTATTGATAATTAATTTATTGTTAATTAATTATTAATTGGTAATTAAATTTGATTAATTAGTAATTAGTATTTTTTAATTGATTAATTGGTAATTATGTTAATTCTATTAATTAAATAGTTGTAGCGGGATGTGGGTTTATAGGGGAATAGGGTGGGAAGTAATTTAATTGAAATTAAGTACATATTAATAAATATTAATTGGTATTGATAATTAATTTATTGTTAATTAATTATTAATTGGTAATTAAATTTTATTAATTGGTAATTATTATTTTTTAATTGATTAATTGGTAATTATGTTATTTCTATTAATTAAATATTTGTAGCGGGATGTGGGTTTATAGGGGAATGTGGGAGGAAGTAATTTAATTGTAATTAGTTAATTATAGAAAATACTTCTTTGTATTTATTCTTAATTTACTGGTAATTAAATATTAATTGGTATTTATTTAAATATTTATACAAATCTGGTAATGATTATTAATTGGTTGTTAATGATTTATTAATAGGTAATTAATTTTTAATAAATAATATATATTGTATTTATAATAAATTAATTATTAAACATTTTGTAATTGGTAATTAGTGTTATTAATAATATTTATTAGTATTGATAATTAATTATTTTTTAGTAAAATATTAAAATATTACTTTCCCTACTGTTGCACTCACTGGAGTGGGAATAGTAATTTTAACCCTCCCGCTATCCTACCCTGTCCCTACTGTTGCACTCTCTGGAGTGGAAATAGTCATTATTACCCCTACGCTATCCAACGCTTTCCCTACTGTTGCACTCACTGGAGTGGGAATAGTAATTTTAACCCTCCCGCTATCCAACCATTTCCCTACTGTTGCACTCTCTGGAGTGGGAATAGTAATTTTTACCCCTACGCTATCCAACACTTTTCCTACTGTTGCGCTCACTGGAGTGGGAATAGTAATTTTTACCCTCCCGCTATCCAACACTTTCCCTACTGTTGCACTCTCTGGAGTGGGAATAGTAATTTTTACCCCTACGCTATCCAACGCTTTCCCTACTGTTGCACTCACTGGAGTGGGAATAGTAATTTTTACCCTCCCGCTATCCAACACTTTCCCTACTGTTGCACTCTCTGGAGTGGGAATAGTAATTTTTACCCCTACACTATCCAACGCTTTCCCTACTGTTGCACTCTCTGGAGTGGGAATAGTAATTTTTACCCCTACGCTATCCAACGCTTTCCCTAATGTTGCACTCACTGCAGTGGGAATAGTAAATTTTACCCCTACGCTATCCAACGGTTTCCCTACTGTTGCACTCACTGGAGTGGGAATAGTAATTTTTACCCCTATGCTATCCAACGCTTTCCCTTCTGTTGCACTCACTGGAGTGGGAATAGTAATTTTTACCCTCCCGCTATCCAACGCATTCCCTACTGTTGCACTCTCTGGAGTGGGAATAGTAATTTTTACCTCTACGCTATCCAACGCTTTCCCTACTGTCGCACTCTTTGGAGTGGGAATAGTAAATTTTACCCTCCCGCTATCCTACGCTAAAAGTAGTGATTATTATTGTATATTATTACGTTAATATATGTATGTATTAAAAAATAAAAATGTATGTATATTTTTTTTACTTAAAATAATTATTTATTAATTTTAAAGTAATTTAACTAATTTTAAGTATGTTTTACTTTATTTTATTTATTATTTCATTAATTTTACATTATTTTTAACAGATTTATAAAATTCGATATTTTGACTAACTATATGTTTAACAACTATATTTTGGATTCAATATTTTTGTACTTACCTGTTTGGAGATAGGGAGTCGATATTTTGACAGTCGATATTTTGACAGCCTGGTGTGCAATGGTATTGGAGAACGGGTGTCCATGGCCTGGGGGGCCTGCAGATGAGGGTGCCACAGAGGATGGGGTTGGGGTTGGTCCGGATCTGGAAGTTGAGGTGTTCCATGGTCACCGTTGGGTCATTAGAGTGTGTGGTAAGTCGGAGTGTGCTTCTGTAGGTGATGGCAATGCCTCCTCCTGGACGGTTGGGGTTGTCCTTGCGGGTGATTTAGTAGCCGTCTGGGATGGCGATGGCGATGTCCGGTCTGGAGCAGATGTTGGTCCCGGCAGGCGATGTGGCGTCCAGGGTTGATGGCGAGGCGGGTGCTGGTGCTGTAGGGGTGGAGTGTCCGATAGGAAGGGTCCTTGGTGCTGAGCGCGGTCCAGGGGCAGGCGGACACAGACGGGCTTGCATATGGCTTGCCTTTGGCACGGGAGACATCCATTACAACGCAGGCATTACATCGTAATGCCTTTACAACGCAAATCCAACAACGCAGGTGCCTTCACATCGCATTCCATCACAACGCATTGTGAGGTCAGTAATGGGGTATTTTTATTTTTTAGGGTGGGTATGGGTTTCGGGTGTCGGAGATTAAATGTGGGGTGTATTATGGGGTAAAATATGAAATTTGGGGTGTGTTTTGGGGTCAATCATGAAAATTGGGGTGTGCCATTGGTTCAAATATGAAAATTGGGGTGTGCCATTGGGTCAAATATGAACATTGGGGTGTGCATTTGGGTCACATATGATTTTTAGGGTGTCTTTTGGGGACTCAAAGATTAATTTTAGGGGTCAGGATTTGCTTTGGGTGCAAGGGTCAGTTTTAGGGTTGCACTCACTGAAGTGGGAATAGTAATGTTTACATCTCCGCAATCCAACACCTTCCCTACTGTTGCAATATGCCTAGTATTAGTATGCATTGTAATGGAATGCGATATAATGGTATGCGTCGTAACTCCATATATACCTTTGGCACACCAGTGGTAAGCCCGCTGCACCTGGCTGCACAGCGGCTGCCATTGGGAAGTGCTGCGGGGGGGACTGAACAGCTGGGAGGTGGGAAACGCCGGAAAGAACTCTGGATGGGGCGTGGAAGCGGGGTGTGTGTGAGAGCGGGTGTTGTAAATATTTAAATAGGAGTAATCTTACCTCGAGGCCGGGTCCCGTGTCTTCGTTGCTCCTGCTCTCCTGAGTCTGCTTCCAGGAAGTAGGCAGCCAGGCTCCCTCCCCTAAGCCAATCACAACGCTGCAATGCGGCGTTGGGATTGGTCATTGGCGCCGGGACGAGACGTTCAGCCAGGGGCTGGAGTTGTGGGCATGTTCTCCATGCAGGCTGTAATGCAGCCTGCATTGCGAACAGGACAGTGCGCATGACTGCTTTGTGCGGCCTGAGTGGGCCGACCAAACAGTCACTGCGCACTCTGAGTGGGCATGCCAATCCGCCCATGCCCTGCTCCGTGCTTGGAACAATCCTACCCACCCTCCCACCCACAAAGGAAACATAGCACGATTACATCAGTAAGTTATCATCATGTGATGGTTGTTCCTCTTCTGCACTGCTTGAAAGCAGTGGGGGGACGCTCTTCCGCCATAGCGGATGAGCTGCCACTGGGGGTGCGTCATCTACATGTGCTAGGCCTGGGCGACTCGACCCCCGGGCCTCATGCGCTACACGTCCCACCTTCTCCTTACCTGGACATTGACACCGTGGCGCAATCCGCTGCACTCTCCCCAAGTCTGTGACTGCAGTTAGAGGCAGTTTTTTAAGACCAGAAAATAGCTGGTCTTAAAAATGGAGATAACCCTTGGGGCCCATTTCAGCAGGTTTTGTTGCTGGACCGCGCTGCAAGCAATGTAGCTGCACAGCCCTGCGACAAAACTATAGGGCAGGACTGCGCACCATCAATAAGATAGTGCGCATTCCTGGGCCTCACTCATGAAAAGTGTTGCAGCGCTGCGACAAGACAGCGTTGCAACACTTTTCACTACCCCCTTCTTGCGACACCATGGATGCACTGTATTTACTGGACAGCGCTCCATGATGCAAGTAATGACAGATACGTCTGGAATCCTGACGTATCTGTCTGCGCTAAAGTCACCCATTGCTGCAGTCGCGTCACAACCATGACTCAACTCCAGCAATGCATGGGGACAGCCTATCCCTGTGGCACTGTGTCACCCTTACGCCTGCCATCATGCAGGCGTAAGGTACTGCCGCAGTGCCGTTCTTGAGGGGTGCCCGGGTGTTGGCGCAGTTGGAGATCCATCGGTGGCGGTTGCGCGCTGCAGTGTCATCATCTGTAACCGTTGGCGGAGTGGTGGTGCTGAGGGAGTTGATGAGATGTACTTCAGTGGCCTGGATCCAGCTGGATCCAGCAGCCAGCAGGAGCCTCAGCCAGGTGTGATTTCACAAGTCTGGGTACAGCAGCCGCCGCCAAGTCCACTGGTGAACCTCCTGATGCAGCTGATGCAGCAGGGCACCCTTAGGCGTGAAGTTGCACCGCTCCCGCCACACAAGTTCGGCGAAGCTCAGGGGCGTCACCCTCCACAGCGTCCGGCCAGCCCAACATCATCCAGCCTGTGAGGCAGAGAGGCGGCACCCACCGTTGGTAATCCCCTCCGTGCACCCCGGTGTAGTGGTGGATCGTAGTATGTAATGCAGACCTCCCTACGTTGGTGCTCAGGAGCACCTCTACCATTAACAGATCCAAGGGGCGCAAGGCGGTCTTCTCACACAGGTCAGCAATGTGTCTCCACGCAACCTGCTAGACTTCACCACCAGGTACGGGCGATCGTCGCGCATCAACGTTTACTGCCACGGCTCATTGACTCCAAAGCTCCTCCGCATCCCACTGCAGGCTCCAGACGCAGGTCCAGCGAGGCATCCAGGCTCCAGACGCAGGTCCAGCGAGGCATCCAGGCTCCAGACGCAGGTCCAGCAAGGCATCCAGGCTCTCATCCTGGTCATCCTGGATGTTGGGTGGCTTGCAGGGGTTGTTGATGTGTGCTGCACTTGGCCCTGGCTGCTACATTCTGCATTTTTTTGGTTTTTATGCCTATTTTCTATTGGAGGTTGCAGATAGGCTATTTTTTGCATTAGAGGCAAAAAAAACATCACGTTGGGCTGACTAACGTGAGTTTTTTTGCCGCTAATGGGCCAATCGGTAGTTTTTGCCCGCTAACCCAGAATTCCTATCGCCATCGCGCTAATGTTAGCAGCAGTTTTCGCCGCCGATCCCTGATACTATCGCCATGTAGCGACGGCTTGTAAATACGCTGCTAACATGGCGATAGTTTTCAGTGGTAAGCGGCGATCAAAAAACTGCCGCTAACTAGCGTTAGCGATAGTTATCGCCAGTCCTTGTACATATGCCCCTCTGTTTCTTATTTGTCTCTTACATACATGCACACAGCTGTTTTTTCTCACTTCTCTCTTTTAAATCTATCTCTCTTTTGTTGGTTCTAAATCTGTTCATTCTTTCTCTCTCTCTTTCTCTCTCTCTCACACACGCACACAATTCTATCTTTTTATTTGTTTCTTCTAAATCTATCTCTCTCATCTCTGCTTTAGTTTCCTCTTGTTCTGTCCCACTCTTTCTTTCACACTCACATGCACACAGCTACCTCCTTTTTCTTTATTGCATTAAAATCTATCTCTCTTCTCTTAATTATAACTGCCTCTCCTTCTCTTACTCTTTTTCTCTCACAAACACATACACACACCTATTTCTTTTTCAATTATCTCTTTTACATTTCTCTCTCGCATTCTACTTCTAGCTCTTTCTCCTTCTCTCACTTTGTTTTTCTTATACACACGCATGCAACTCTCTCTCACTTGCTTTTCTTTTTCAAATTTATCTTTCTCATCTCACTTAAAATTCCGTCTCATTTTCACACTTTCTGTTTTTCATACACACACAGGCACACACCTGTCTCTTTCTTACTTCTATTTTCGCAATCGGTCTCTCTCGTTTCCGTTCTAGCGCCCTTTCACTCTCTCTCTCTCTCTCTCTCTCTCATACACACGTACATACAGCTCTGTCACTACTCTTCACCTTACAAATACCTGTATAAAAACATATATAAAACTGTTTTGTCCCACCCTTCCTCTCCAAAAAACTCTAACATCAAACACGGCTCTTTACTGTACATTACAAAGCATTGCAAGTGTAACTCTAGCCTAAAGGCAACATTAAAATTTAATCCAATTGAAATGCACCTTTCAACAGTACTCGCTTTTTATTCGCTACGTGCCCATAGCCATTGTTAAAGTTTTATTACCTAAGGCCTTATTTAAGCAGTGACCACCTCACACAAACAAAACAACAGTACTTTCTTGGATGACATACTGAAACTGGATATCGAGTAGGGGTGGGCAGAAAACCCCGCTCCGCCAGCGTAGCGGATAAAGCCAGCCACCCCTGCTCCCCGGCCCGGTCCCTGCTTCTGAAAGCAGACAGGCCGGGGAGAGCCTCCTTGGGCCCCGGGGGACCCCCCTGGTCCCCAGCACCTGGACCCTCGGCTGGAACCAAGGAGGGTTAAGCCCAGGCCACGTCCTCGCCCCGACGGCCTGCCCGGGGAGCCCATTTTTCTCGACTATTAAGCCCCCACGTAGTGGGGGCTTACAGAACTTTGGGGAAGGACAAAAGCTGGAGTTAGCCCGGCCAGCCGGAAGGCCGGCCATCAGGTCACCCAGCCCGCAGGGCCATCTGGTCACCCGACCCACAGGGCCATCTGGTCACCCGGCCCGCAGGGCCATCTGGTCGCTCAGCCAGGCGACCAGATGGCCCAGGATGACCCAGCGCCCAGATGGCCTGGGAGGGTGCCGCACCCAGTCGCCCTTGCAGTCTGGCGAGGGGTTTCCAGGTGCACCGATGCAGCCACTCAGGAGGCTCCTTCCCCGGGGCTGCTGCTCGCCTCCCTGCCCGACTGGGGCAGCGGGAAGGAGTGGCCCGGCCGGCCCAGGCCGTCTGGTCACCCTGCCGACCCAC